>VSMD01044142.1:0-249911 GCA_008750895.1 Mirza zaza
TCTGGGAGGCCAAGGTGGGCGGATCGTTTGAGCTCAGGAGTTTGAGACCAGCCTGAGCAAGAGCGAGACCCCATCTCTACTATAAATAGAAAGAAGTTAATTGGCCAACTAATATATATATAGAAAAAAAAAATTAGCCGGGCATGGTGGCACATGCCTGTAGTCCCAGCTACTTGGGAGGCTGAGGCAGCAGGATCGCTTGAGCCCAGGAGTTTGAGGTTGCTGTGAGCTAGGCTGATGCCACGGCACTCACTCTAGCCTGGGCAATAAAGTGAGACTCTGTCTCAAAAAAAAAAAAAAAAAAAAGGATTTCAAGGTAATTAATTTTTATTTTTAGACTGTACCAGAACCCCAAAATGAAGTATGCATCCTTAAGTCTACTTTTGATCCCCCACCCCCACCCCAAAACAATTACGCAGCAGAGGGCAACAGGCCAATGAGGAGAACGCTGCTCTCACCCCTTCTTTATACCTAGTATCGGCGACACTACCTATGAGAAACCGCCTTCAGAAACAATCACTAACCCATGGTAAACCACGCCAAGTGATTGTGAAAACATAATCACTACATGCTTAAGTTTAAAATATAACCCTATGAAATATATCTATTCATTGACTGATCTTGCTTTGATGAAAGGAAAAAACCTTTTCCAAGTAATAAAATAGATGCTATCTTGCAGTTGCAAATACGTATATAAGTTGAAAAATCCTTTTCTTCATTTTCAACTAATAAAACTATCCTTAACTTCCAAGTAAAAAAAATAGCAGCCATTACTATGGGCCCTATCGTTCTGAAATACATACTATTAGCTTGCATGAGGAAGAGGATCCAGCTTGCACATTTCCACAAGACTATGGTCTGGAGCATACAACAGCATCAAAGCTCTCAGAAGAAGTGAGAGTAGATACACGTGGTTCAAAATAACAAGTCTGGAGTGACAGGTCAAGGAAGGATGTCCTGTGGTTTCTGCTCACCTGTTCTTACTTTCCTGCACCTGGCCCTTGGGAAGGCAGAGGTGGCCCAGCTCACTCCCCACTCCTCCCTGGCTCACCAGGTAGGCTCTGTGAGCACTGAGCACACAGTGGTATCACAGATGCCAGGTCTAGGGGAACTGGCATGGTGCCATCCTGGGTGATGCCTGCTTACAGTTGAAGTAAAACTGAAAGCAAACACCACTCTTATGAGAATTTTAAAAGGTTACTCTATGCAATTAAGAACTTCAAAACATGGTCAAATTTTTCTAAAATCTCAGTAACCTGGCAATCACAGAAGCAGAACAATTCATAAATAGCAACAGAAAATTCAGGTAACTTTGAAGTAATCGGTAGTCTTTTAAAAGCTACAAATAAATATTTTTGCCCCCCTCCTGAAGGAGTTTGATTTCTTTTGTAGTGGTCACTATACATACATCCATACACACTCACACACACACACACATCTATAAAACATATTCAACTTATCAGCAAGAGGCTGTCTTATCTTTGTACCTCCCAGAGCCCCTGGCTAGAATGTTGTCATGTTGTCATGCCTAAGGTAGATAACATACAAATAATATCACAATATGTTTTAAAAGAAACCAAAACTTCTAACCGGTATGGGATTTCTTTTTGGGGTGATGAAAAGCAGAGTGGTGATGGCTGCACAATTTTGTGAGCACACTAAAGTCCATCGAATTGTACGCTTTAAGAGGGTGAAAGTTATATATGTAAATTATATGCAATAAAGCTGAGGAAAGGAGTAAGGGAGGAAAGGAGGAAAGAGACCAAAAAGCCCACGAACAGCATCCTTTACCTTGGTCCTTAAAAGTCTGTGTTATCACTATGCCATCTTCTGGAAACTTAGCGATACTGCACCCCGATGCATAATACACTAGAAAAGAGGTATTCTAAGTTATAGGAACGTAGAAACACTGTAATCAACAGTTACTAATTCACCCAAAATGCATTCTTTAGACTTTATGTATTTTTTAAAAATTATTTTTAATCTTAAGGAGCTACTATTGCCTTGTCACACTTAAACTACAAGTAATCACCTAAAATTCAAGTAAAAATTATTATTAATATAAAGTTTCTGAACAGATTTTGTAAGTCAGAGCAGTCAGAGACTCAAAACAATCTAAGTAGGAACTTGAAGAATTATAATTCTCAGGATGATGTTCTAGAAACTAGCTACCAAAAACTTATCCATGAAGAAACTCTTAAATAAGAAATGCAAAGTTATTTCATAAACAGAATTTTATAATCATGAACCTATGACATATTTCCTATTTGAAACTATATATAGTACATAAAGACTCTCGTAAGTAGCACACTAAAATTAGGAATGCCCATATAAAATATTTTCATTTAAAAAAATCTGGACAAAACTAGAGCTTCACAGATGTCCTTTGTGAAAATACTGACTAGCTCTTTCCACAGATTCGAGCTTACTGAGGAATCACATCATTCCCTCTCTCTGAAACACAGACTTCGGAGGTGTGTGGCTTCCACTCTCACACCTCTGGGAACGCTGCACCCTATTAAAACACAAACCCAGAACCTACTGTCGTGGTTTGCCAAGGTAAACTCCCCTTCATACAGGCCGTCGCTGAATCCCATGTTCCACACAGACAGCAGCTCATTCAGAGCCGGGATGTTGGAACCTCCAGTATCCGGCATCCACCACTGCCTGTAAAAGTGACGAGAGACACAGAGGACAAAAGGATTAAGACACTCCACGTAGATGAGTCTTTTCATGATGAAATTAAATTTCTCTGGTCACAATACAATCCATCCACACTAAGGTTTCAACTAAAACTAACTGTCTGGGTTTGAGTAATACTGCAAATGTAAATGCTTCAGCCAATGTGCACAATAAATTAAAGATAAACTTATTTTATGAAATGAAAATCAGTACTGAAATGCATCACAAGTTATCTGCTTAGCCGAGACCTAGCAAGACTCGGTGAAGGAAAAGAGATGAGAAGGAAGCTTATAAAAGTTCAAGTCACAGACTCTAAAGGAAAACAAATCAAAATATAAGGGTGATATATTTATAATACATTGTGAATCCCTGATCTCAATGTATTATAAACACACAATTAATTTATTAGAAGGAAATAACAGTTCCTTTGGTGCATTAAATTTGTACATATTCAGTAACAGAGAGATGGGAGGATGGAGAAAAATAAACACAAATTTACAGCTCAAGGATCTACCCGACCAATAGGAAAGACAATAAAGACTCTAAATTAGTGCTCAGAATCAATACACATCTTACTCACTTCACAAGCAACTTTCAAGAACATCTTTGCTATATAAAGAAAGAGCTTTTTTTCTAGCCTAGCTCTCTGAACATGTCTCTGCTAACTTTAAAGACCACCAACAGGTCAAATAGTCACTTAAGTATGTACTGAGAAGAATGTCATTCCCAAAATGTCACATTTCTTACTCAGATACCAACTTTTATCAGTACCTTGTGTTTTCATCATAAAACTTCACTTTCCTCATAACAGAAGTGTTGTACCAGTCACTGAAGACGACGAGAGAAAGGCCATTGTCCACATCCCTTCTCAGCTTGGCGATCTCTTCGGGGAAGTACTCCTCCTCACTGTCCACCATTAGCAAAGTTCCTGACAAACAAAGTGCCATGGTTGGAGAACTGTCACCTCCAAATGACAGGATATAACTGTTTCGGCAACACAGCATTTCACTGGACCCACAACTAAAGATAGATACTGACTCCTAACATTTAGGTGTGTGCCTCGTACCACTGTAAAAGAGGCTAAAAAATAAAGGAGCAGGGTCCAACAAAACATAGGGACCGACTAACTGAGATCTTCTGTTTCCATTTGTGCTGCTCGAAATAAAGAGTTTTCACTTACTGGAAGAGGGATAAAATACAGTGCTAAAGCTTAAAGGAAATAAAAAGTACAAAAGGCCCAGTCTCCAATCAGCCGACAGTTCAGCACTTTAGTTGGACGCCACACCCATCTCCACCAAGTAGGAATGTGCCTCATTCTGTTTCAGAGCTTTGTCCCCAGCCTCTGCTAGGACACGGAGCTCACACACACGCTCCTTTGGCTGGCCTACTGCTGGAAACTGGGATTCACTTTCCAAACTTTAAACAAACATCCAACTTGAGCAGAAAGAACATCTGGCTAGCACGTCGCTGCTCCTCACCGTACTGACTGGCGTCAAAACACGTGAAGGGGGAGCCGAGCACTTCCACAAAGTAGCCCATGCTTCTCAAATGCTGGTACATATCCCTGAAGTTTGTGTGGATGTGATCACCATTCCTGAAAAGCAATAGGCCTTGACATTGATATGATTGACCTCTACTGGCAATAAAGGTGTATCTAGCCACAGGGCCGCCTCTGCGGGAGCACTGTGTCGTCACCAGTAGAGAAGGACCAGGATGTCTGGCTCACTGTGACAGGTATCAGCCTCCCCCTCCCCCCATCTCTGTCAGTCAGAGTACTTGCGTTCTCCGGGCTGGACATATGGAAATGGGTGGTAAGAGGAAATCATGTGTATGACATGTGCACAAAGGAGATAAAATGATGACAACAGACAGCTAAAGAAGTGTTTTAAAGTGCATTGGAGCATCACTTTAGTAGCGGCATCCGTGAAAATCGCTGGCAGCCCATCTGCATCTGACAAATGAGCTTAGCACGTGGTCATGGGCGTGCAGGGACACTAGGACAAGCCACGCAGGGTGAGTGCACTACAACGGAAGCGTATGACTAGCTGGCATCACTGCTACCGATCGCCTCTCCATCTCTGTCCCTCCCAAGTGTGCTCACTTTCGCATAAGACACTCCATGTACACTCTTTACCCCAACGAACCCTGGAAAAACCCAGGGGTCATGCCATCCCCACCTCACAGCCCTCTAGAGCCCAACTCCTCAGCAGCACTTACCCCATGTGCTTCTCTGCAGGCCCATGGCCTCGCCCTGCGCTATCAACCTCCCACCTTCTTGTCTACCTATCTCTGGTAGACCCCTCCAACCTGTCTCCTGGGGACGTCTTATTTTAAAAAGCAAATCTGACCCTAAAAGTATGCTAGTCGGACCTTTCGATGCCCCCCACATCCCCCCACTTTCAGCATGGAGTCCAAACACTAAGGCAGAAATGAGCTTGGCTTATGGGCCAAGAGAAAGTTGGCCCAGCTGCCCTGCGGGTGCAAGCGCAGGTGCAGGGAGGGCTGTGTGAGGACCCAGGGAGGGAAGCGGCCCCAGGTCCAGAAGCATCGTGCAGGTCACGCCACGATGTCTGGCCATGTGAGGAAGTCTGAATAGGCAGTCACTGGAGAGTTGGAAGCCAACTGTGATGGAATTTATTTTTGAGATTATCATGCTGCTACATGGGGAGTGGAATTTAGGGGAGCAATAACCACAGCAGTGAGACTCATCAGGCCTCTGACGCCATCCAGGCAAGAGACGACGACAACTGGGACTAGGCTCGGAGGAGAGAAGAAGGCCTGACACTGAAGGATTCAGGACACGGTCTGAGGGTCAGACTGATGGGATCTGCTGACTGACTCAACGGAAGAAGCAAGTGGGAAAGAGCAGTTAAGGAGGACTTTCAGGTTTTTACTACACAAGTATCCGAGTTTCAAGAGAAGTCAGGCTGCCCTAAGAGCACGACAAGGGCCTGCAAAATGCAGGGGCCGTGAGAGTCCAAGCTTAATGAGAAGCTGAGCAATGTCTCCTTCCCAACAGTCACGGGAAGAGCGGCGCCTCGTCCCCGTGGCAGGACGGAGGAGGAGAAGAGCATCGGGTGTGGTGCTTACCAGTCCAGAGGGTCATTCTTCATCCTTAAGTTATCTCTGGGGAAGTAGCCAGGGGGATAGCGGAGATTGTGGTACTGATCCCACAGAACTCTCTTGCTTCGTGGGGGAGTGGGAATTATCTTCACCTTAATCGGGAGCTTCACCGTTGAAGTCTGTTCTGCACCATTTTTTGACTAAAAAACATTGAAACCTGAAATGCTTTCTCTGCCCAGAAAAAAATTTTCAGATTTAAAAAAATCATTTCCATTGATTGATAAATCATTTATCAATTTAACCCAAATAATCTGAACACAAGAATTTCCAATTACAAACATATGATAGAACATTCATGTATCACAATTAATAGCTTTCCAACACTTAAGAGTTTAAGGCTTAAAATTTAAGACCCTTTCTGAAAACAATTAGATTAACCCTACATTTCCTTTCAGAGAATATATATTTCTGGTACACTCATTTTGAGCTTGAAATCTGGAACAAAACAGTGCTCTCCGCTGCTGTGGAACAGCAGAATAGCAAGCACTATCAGTCATGTATTGAGATGATTTTTTAAACTCCAGTGGCTCTGAAGGCCCTGGAACCATCAATCATGGCCATCAAGGCTAATCTCGTCTGTCAATTATACTTTAAGTTGAGAGGCTAAGGCATTAAGCCTGCCCACCCGCTTCCTGGCAGGTGACGGTAAAAGGCTGAGAAAAACAAGCCACTTCCCTGGCGCGTCCTTACTTCCGTCTCTGCTGGGGAAGCCACGGTGATCATGACGTGGCCTTGAGCAATGCCTTCCCAGGAAGCCGCTTTCTTGGTCACAGAAATGGAGATGGCCAGGTAGCCCGACCAAGGCCATAACACTGAGGAGTAAGAGAAAGCGACTTCAATGTTGTCTCCATTCTGTGGCAAATAGGGCTGCCAGTCAGGCTGTAACAAAAAGAAACCAAGCAAAGGCTGAAGTGAAATGTTACCAGAGAAAACATTTGAAAATTAGATACACTTCAATTGCTAAATTACCTAAATCAGCTTTTGAGAAATATTACATTCAATAGGGGAAAGTAAAATTTATATACAGATACTAAGTAACCTATAACCAAAGTAACCTATGGACTGCCTGGAACATACCCACTAGAAAAATCTTGCAACCACTATTGTCGATAGCCTTCAATTTTATGAAGACTTCCTTTCCCATTATTAAAAAAGAGCGGACATGTGTCAAAAGTTCCTTGATGAAGAACTTTCATCTGAGTAGAGAAATTATATAAATGAAAACTGTCAGACTGAGCTTAGATCAAAATTAGTTGTACCACTTAAAGAATCTTATTAATTGAAAGCAATAAAATGACATGAACACCAGCTGTCCCCAATCAAACTCTGAAGCTAGTGACAGGCAGCTGTAAGTGCCGACCCTCTCTGTCCCTCTCAGGTTTGAGGAAAGCAGCAAGGAAAGCTCAAGTAGAGACCATCTGGAAGAAACATGAATGAGCTCTTAAAACTAATCAATATTTCAAACAAACCTAAATTATTTATTTCCCTCACAAGCCACATAGCAAGAACCTATTCCCCAAGTGAGTCAGCATATCAAGAAAAACATTCTGGAAAAGAAAAATATTTACCAGATATAGCATCACAAATAATGAGGAAGGAAAGGGATTTTTAATGAATGCTCTTAGAACAACTGGTTAGCAAGTGAGAAAAAAGTTAAACTTTCATCCATCCCTTATACCACATATCAAATTAACACAGATGAAAAATTAAATATTTAACAATCATATAAACGAAAATGAGTAGAAAAATAAAATTGAGATTTTCTCTCTGGAGGGATAAGTTTCTAATCTTTAAAACAATGGAAGAAATCACAAAAGACAAAAATTCAACTACATGAAATATAAAACTTTTACAGAAGAAAAAAATTAAAACCACTACGATAAGTAATATTAAAGGGAAAGGAAAAGAATAACCTGGAGGAACATTTTGCATAAAACACAGCAACAGTTAATTTCTCTATAACATAAAGATCTTGTTAGGATTCACAGAGAAAAATCCCAACTCCAGAAAATGGGCCAAGAAAACGAAAAGCTAATTCACAAAGAGGAAATACAATTATTAATAGTAAACACATCCAAAGATACCCACCTCACCAATAACTGAAGTGCAGATTAAATAAGATGCTCATTTTATCCCCTAAATTTAAAGTCGAAAGATATACCACTTAGAAAAGCCAAATGCCCATCAACAGATGAATAGATAAACAAAATGTGGTCTACTCCATAGAATGAAGTGTAACTCAGCTATAAAAAGAGGTGAAATATGGATCATGCTACAACATGGGTGAATCCCGAAAACGTTATGCTGAGCCAGATACCAAAGAACAAATGCTGTACAATTGTCCACTCACATGAAATGTCCAGAGCAGGAAAACCCACGGAGAGAAAAAGTAGACTGGTGGTTGCCAGGGGTGGGAGAAGGAGGGAACAAGGAGTGACTGATAATGAGAATGAGGTTTCTTTTTGGGGCAATGAGAATGTTCTGGAATGAGATGGTGGCATAATCTGGGGAATATACTAAAAACCAGTGAAGAATTGCAGGGTGAATTTCATAGCATGTGAAATATATCTCAATTTTTAAAAAAAACAAAAAAAGATGTTATCACCCACTACAGACCTGATGGAGACATTTTCCCCCTGAATACCACTGGCATGTAGTCTAAGCTGATGGAACAAAATAATTACAACTGGGCCTTTAATTATAGGTGGGAAATTGTATAGATGAAGAATCAAATGTGAATAGCTGATTCAGGGGCCAAGCTAAAGATGCCAGAGCAAAAAAGTAAAACTGGTTTCATTAAAGTATGCCCTGACTTACTCTGTAAGGGACTTAGTAATATAACAAATCACTACTTCTAATAGCCTTGGGACCCTAGACAGGTAAAAGGGAAACTTTCCTCTTTCAACTTCAGGAGAAATAACTGAGGCATAAAGGTCAGGGCCATGTCTAAGTTCACCACCAAGTCAGACACCAAGACAGAGAGAAGCTTCACCTTATCTACAATTCTTCCCGTGACTCCCATGCCGTTGAGGATGGTGACATTAACAATTGTTGGCATTCCTCCATAGTAGATGGGTTGGGAGCAGTAGGGCCACATGTAGGGACATTCAGTCAGATCTATGTAGCTGGGGCTCAAACTGAAATAAAGAATACAGTGTTAGAGTAGACCATACTAGAAAACTACAATGAAGCAATACAACCATGCAAGAAAGAGGGAATATAGCAGACCTGAGCTTTGCAAGAGCCTTGCTTGCAGAGGTGCCCTTGGCTGGTGTCTGGGAACATGGCTTTGGAATGCTCCTGTGCTGATAAGGTGCTGTGCCAGCCCACTAGACTGTATAAACAGCATGATGTGTGGGGAACACCTCTTTCCTTCTGCAGGTCTGGAGCTTTGCTAGTTATGGCTGGCAGAGAATGAGTACACGACCAACCCTAATGGAAACCTTGGACTTGAGTCTCAAGGGGATTTCCCTGGGCAGAAATACACGGATGTGGCGATGCAGTTCATTGCTGGGAAAGGGGCCAGCTCCGTGAGACCCTGCCTGGCAAGAGGGAGGGCTGAGCTTAATTAAGAAGCCTAAGCCTGGCTTTCACCAGACTCCCTCCACATGAGGACCTCTTTCTGTTACAGATCGACTATCCATCCTGGCTGTGCCACTGTGATGAATCTTCACTGTGAGTACAACCACAGGCTGCGTCCCACAGGTCCTTCCAGCAAAGCACCAAGCCTGGGAGTGGTTCTGGGGACCCTGACATAATTTGTGTCAGAAGTGCTGACACAAGTGGCTCCCCCAATTTTGTTTGTTCCACATTTTCCCCTTATCTGAAATGATTTTGTTTGTTCCACATTTTCCCCTTATCTGTGTTGGGTTAATATCATTCTTAACACAGCCGCAGTGTCATCTATGCACAAGTAAAAAGATAGGTAGGAGGCGAGCGTTTCAAGTAGGACATGACCCAAGACCACCTCATTGGGAACATCAGTGGATCTTGCTTATCAAGCTGCACCTGTGTGCAGTGGGCACGTGAGCCTGACCACCACTCCATCTTACAGAAAACCAAACAGAGTATCTTCAGGGATACTGTGACCTCCATGGGCAGTTAGAATCAATACATACCACAGTTAGTCATTTAAAATAGATACCATCTAATTTTAAAAATCGTGAGTGGACTGGCCATGTGGCTACTATCAGCAAAAGTACCTCTTCCACCTGAAACACATTTGTAAATTTTGCTGGTACTTCTGCTCTGTAAACAGTTTAATTCAACTAATAAGATTCAATTAACAAATCAATATTAGCAAACAGAATTCAACATCATACTAAGAAAACAATACACTAAAACCAACTGGGATTTATTTTAGGAATGTAAGATTGATTCCATATTGGAAAATTCATTAATATCATAAACCATAATAATAGGTCTAAACTAGTCATATGGTTACCTTTATAAATGTTGAAAAGGCTTATAAAATTCAATGCACAGTCCTGAGGAAAAACACTCAAGAAAATAGCAATTGATGGGTAATCTACTACAACCATATATATCTCTACAGATAGATAGATACACCTTAGTCATGAAGCCAGCATCTTATTTAATGGGAAAATAAAAGAGGCATTTCCACTCAGTTGAGGAATAATACAAGGACGCCCACTACTCCCACTGCTATTCAACACTGTGCCAGAGATATTAACCCACACAACTAATCAAAAGAAATCAATAAAGCCTTAAGAAGTGGTAAGGAAGAGGTAAAACTATTTCTATTCCATATATGTTAGTATACCTGGAAAACTAGAAATATCAAAATAAATAATAATCCAGTTAGGTAGCAGGATATAAAATTAACATATAGAAATAAAATCAACCAGTTAGAGGATATAATAGAAAACCCCACCTACAATGACTACAAAAATATTAAATACTTACACTTACCAAGAAATATGTAAAACCCATAGGAAGATAACTGTAAAAACCTCCTGGAAGACACAAAGGCTTGAACCAATGGAAACACATCATCCTCTACTCTTGGAAAAAATAACTCAACATTTTCATAAGAATATCACTTCTAAGTTCATTTAAAATTTGATGCAATTCCAATAAAAATTCCAATAAGCATCTTTCATGGAATTGGAGAATTTGACATGAAAAGTCATGTGAAGAAAACAAACATTCAAGAACAGTCAAGAAAACACTAAAAATAAAAATTACATGGGGAGTTAACCCTATCTGACATTAAAACATGCCAGGAAGCCTTTCAGATAGACCAGTGGAATGGAATAGAAAGCCCAGAGATACATCCAAATACATATGAAAATTTAGTACATGATAAAGACAGTATCTCAACTCACTGCACCGAAGATGGACTTTTTAATAAATGGAGCTGTTTAACAAATGGGTGGCCATTTGGCAAAAGATAAAATTAGATCCGTACTTCATATGACAGATGAGAATAAACTCTAAATGATCAGGGAATCTCAGGCAAACAAAAGAAAGCAAACAAGTTATTGGAAGAAAACCTGGGTAAATTTCTCTTTTACCTCATTCAGTGCAAAGACAGACTTTCTAGGACTCAAAACCCAGAGGCCTAACGACAGCAAAAAAACTAACAAAGTTGACTATTAAAAAACAATAAAAAAATACCTTCCACAAATTCAAAGGACAATTGACAAACTGAGAAAAAGATTTGCAACATATACCACTGACAACTAACCCTAATATATAAAAGAACTCTTAAAAACTGAGGGACCAAAAACCCCATAGAAAAAGAAGAAAAAGACAGCTACCCCGGAGGCTGAGGCAGGAGGATCGCTTGAGCCCAGGAGAGTTTGAGGTTGCTGTGAGCTAGGCTGACACCATGGCACTCTAGCCCAGGCAACAGAGTGAGACTCTGTCTCAAAAAAAAAAGAAATGAAACAGACAAAAAAGAAAAAGAAATGAACAGACAATTTGTGAGAAAGAAAAATGGCCCTTTTAAATGTAGACATTAAGTGTTCAGTATTGTTTAAATTTGCATTTCTCTAGTTATGAGTAAGTTTGAACACTTACGTGCCGTGGCACAGGTTTCTCACTGTTGGAGAAAGGAGTTAGAAACAAGGAGAGGGAAGGTTAGAACGAATACTGTGATGTGGGGCGGACTCGGAAGACAGTATGAACTCGTTTCTAATATATACACAAATGGGCAGATACAGAAATAGGTACACATGTATACACATACATTTCCTAGGTCTGTCTGCTCAAGAGCCTAGAAACAACTATGAGCACAGCAGCTCTGAGCACACCTAGCGCCCAGGTCTGGGTTTCTGAATACCATTCTGCAATTAAAGGAACAGGGCTGCCTGAAGAAAGAAGGCTGCAGCACAGAAATACATCACGGGACATCCTGTACTGCCAAAAAGAAATGAAGTGCTCAGAAATGATGAAGATGTGCTGAACAGACACAGAAGCCAATTAGAAGGAGCTCCCAATAGCCACACCTGGGACAATTTGAGCAAAAACCTAAATAATGATATTAATGGATTATAATCCACAGAGTCAAAAAAAAAAAATCCATGTGTCCATACTGACATTAATAATTGAATAAATAAACAAGAGAGAAAGGACAGCTCTTCCCTCCATCAGAATTCCAATTAATAAATGCAGAAGGAATAAGGGAAACAGAAAATCATCATGTGTCAAACTTCTCAGTAGTAAGTACTGTGGGCAAGAACTATAAATGGATACCAAAATCAGTGAATAGAAAAGTATGTCGAGAAACACAATCATCTCAGAGCGTATCCCTACAAGATACTTAGTAGTCACAAAGGGAAAACAGGAGCTATAGAGTGGACACACCTGGCAAATGACACCACTGCGCTCTCCTGCTGCAGGTGCACAGGTGGCTGACACTTCCAGCTGTAGCCCTCGAGATCCTCCACCATGTCTGTGCCAAAGTCACACTCCCCGCGCTGCTCCTAGCTGATGACTGAGCAGACTGTACTCAGGCAGGCCCATTCCCAGGCAATGCAGGACTCCTCCAACAGGTGACTTTGGTTCAAGGATTCCCCATCAGCCAAAACCTTCTTAGACCTGTGCTGCGGCCTGAGGCTTTCTCCCCATCCTCCCTCCCCTCCTCTCTCCACAGGTGTCAGATCAGCGCTCGTGCCTACTCCCACGCCCTTCCCTCTGTCTTTCACAGGCCTCACAGCTCTTCAACTTCTAACCCCATCTTGGCGTTTGCTTCTTGGAGGACCCAGACTGACAGACCACATTAATCAAATAATGGAAATTAATACCACCAGTAATAAACCAAAGAAAACTGAGGAACTGTCTGTGATTCAATAAGACTAAAAAGACATGACAACTAAGTGTAATGTGAGATCTTAGACTGGATCCCAAAGGACCAGAGTGGGACAATGGGCGGAATCTGAACAAAGTCTGGAGGTCACCAGCAGTGTTGTATTGTTAATTTCCAAGCTTAGAGGCTCATACCGTGGTTATGTAAGACGTCAACATTAGGGAAAGCTGGTGAATGATTAATGGGTTCTCATGTACTATTTATAAAACTTTGTTATAAATCTAAAATCATTTCAAAATAAAGGGTGGGAAAAAAGTCTTATTAAAAAGACTTTCGAACCTCAAACTAATCATAAGAAAATATCCAATAAACCCACAGTGAGAGACGGTCTACAAAATAAGTGACTAGCATTTTCCAAAGGATTCACAGTAATGAATGACAGACAAATGAAGTGTCAAAGGTCAGAGCAGACGGAGACAGACAGCTGACTGCAACGTGGGGACTGGGCCCACAAGGCACAAGAGCTTAAGGAGGACTGGCAGCATGTGCAGTCTGCAGATTAATTACAGTGTTCATCTGTTAGTTTTAATGGTTGTACTACGATCATCCAAGATGGTGGCATTAGCAGAAGTCTGGGCCAAGGGTATCTGAGAACTCCTTTATATTTTTGCAAAATCTCTGTAAACCTAAGATTATTTCAAAAGCTTAAAAAGTTAAAAAAAAAAAAAAACCCAAACACTTATCATAATTTTTAACCATTTATATTGAAGATAATAGAACATCAGTAAGTTGAAAGTAGTTCGAAGGCCTGCCAGCCAACACCCTAGTAGAAGCAGCAGTGTGTTTTAAACTCTCACCGAATGCCCCAAGTACTGTGATCAGTGACCATCTGTTTTGAGGCTAGTATTTTGTGCAGAAGGAAGCCCCCGAGAGCCCAGGGAAGAAGAGAAAGGCCTATTTAGAAGTACACCATACTGACCTTGCCTGTGGTTTGTAGCTGTTGAGGATCTGATAGGCCCTGAGCAGATCAAGCTTGCCATGGCCTTGCTCAAACATGTTGACGCCAGGAAGCCTCCGGGCTGACGCGATCAGGGCCTGCTTCATACTGGCAGGATTCACCAGCTCACGTTTCTGGACTGTGCTGGGGGGAAAATGAAGCATTTGCTGGAGCCCACGTAAGATGAGAATAAGCATCTACTCATTTCTGTACTTCCCTCAGGACCAATTACTTAGCAACCAACTTCTATAAGGCTTTTTTTGAAGTCATTTATAGGCTCGTGCCTGTTTATACTAAATGTATCAGCAACACACATTTTCCTGATAATTCAACTAAACTGAACCACACAGGTTGCAGAAGGCAAGAATATATAAGTGGTACTGGCTCCTCAGGGGAGGGAAAGCCCACTGGCCAGGAGAAGACACCCCAGGACACCACCTAGCTGGGAGAAGAAAAGGAGCACAGATGAGTCCTGGGAAGGAATCATGCCTCGGGATGGGCAGCAGGCACGGGGTCTGCATGGAGACCACTGCCTCCAAAACTAACTGTTGCCTTTTTGTTTCCAGATTGGTGGCATCGCCTGGTGGATACCACCTTTTAGAACATTGCAGACCAAGGCCACCTTTAGAGTTTCACCATCAGAATGTTATCTGAGCAAATTTTAGCATAGAGCTCTACCTAACTGGGTACTTAGGTAACACTACCATGAAAACGTTCATTTTTGTATATCTATGTATTACAAATGCAAGTAAATGTTAATCCCTAAACTGAAGGGAAAAAAATCAGTAAGCAAAAAAGGAAAACTTACTCTCCTAAGTTCCTAAATATTTTTATATGATGGTGGTTGGTCTCGGAGTCTAGGCAGGTTTTCTAAATGGGAAATCTGATATAAGGAGAAGTAAGAGGAGATAAAGTAGGATTAATTCTTAATGACAGAATAAAAAAACTGCTAAAATCTCTAAGTCAACAATCTTCCCCTTCTTCCTGCCTTAAAGCAAAATCAAAGGCTAGCTTCCATTTCCTTCCAGAGTGCTGTACAGTAGGAAGCTCGGGAAGCCCTCCTTTGTTGTTCAGCATCTATAATGAGCTATTGTCAAGCCACAAGAGTATTCCTGAATCATCACAGTTGCATTTTTATCTGCTGCAGGAAGATGAGGAGAGTGAAAAGTTTCCTTGCTGCTGAAAATACCTATACTTACAGATGCCACTGGGAATGGAAAACACAACCTCCTCATCTGCCCACCTATTAAAGGTAAAGAGATTTGACAGGCTCAAGGTAAAGCTGGAACCCTCATTTCCTGCTAACAACCACAGAAAGCAAGAGAAATGAACCAGTATTTTCTGTTTCCAGAATCAACAAGATTGGAAACAGGAGCCCTAGCTGAACTGTACCCACTTGGGAACTACAAAAGCTCAAATGAAACAGGTAACTCATGATCCACCTTCATTTCTTCTGTTCTTCACTTTTACATAACGCAAGGGAGAGGAAAACAACTGAAAGAGAATACAATGTTTCTAGCAAGCATATGGTTAATCTCCAAAGATTACTCTAGCCAATGTCAACGGTTTCAAGAATTTGGCTCTGATGTAAGAAAAAGACAGGGAAGCAGGAAAGAGGTAGATATCTACTACCTTTATCAAGGATTCAAGATATCTACTACCTTTATCAACAAAATCATCTCAGGCTTTGGAAGCTAAAATCAACATACAATTTACTTTTGAATACAATTTTAAACAAAAAAATTTGAATATTAGTTACCTATTTTAATCTAATTTTTAAATTAGAACATATTTAATAACTTTGAAATATGCAGAGCTTTAAGTGTTATCACAACATAAGAGCGCTACTAAAACCTCATCTAGATAGAAAAATTAAGATTTATAGTGGGGGAAAAAACAGTCACAATATAAATGCAGGCCCCAAAGACATCTTTTAATAACTCAGAAAAAGGAAACATGGCCCATCCGACTAAAAGAGCCTATAAGCTTCAATTTCAGTCTCCCACCTTTGAAAACTTTCTTCCAGTTTCATAATCTGCAAGATTAAGGGCCGATCACTAAACTCCATTCCAACCATATATGAGATTCAATGACACAAAGAGGAGCAGTGACTGTTAGTCTCTGACAGGTTTGACATTCTTAGCTGCTAACAGAGTACGTTAAAAGGTGAGTCATTGACACAAAAACAGCAGCAGCAGAATGGTTAACCATGTGAAAAGATGAATATGTTAAACTGCTTCACTATAATAACCTTTTTCTAGCCATATGTATCCCAAAGCATCATGTTATATACCTTATATATCCATAATAAAATTTACTTTTTTAAAAAAAGGTGATTCCCACAGGAAATGGGGATATGGCAGAGAAATATTTTACTTTTTGTTTTCTGCCTGATATATATACTTGTTGATTATAAAAAGCACAGTTCTGGCTGGGTGTGGTGGCTCATGCCTATAATCCTAGCACTTTGGGAGGCCAAGGCAGGAGGATTGCTTGAGGCCAGGAGTTTGAGACCAGCCTGAGCAAGAGTGACACCCCATCTCTCCAAAAAAAAAGAAAAATTAACTGGACATGGCAGCATGTGCCTGCAGTCCCAGCTACTTGAGAGGATGAGGCAAGAGGATCACTTAAGTCCAGGAGTTTGAGGTTGGTTGCAGTGAGCTATGATGATGCCACTGCACTCTAGCCTGGGCGACAGAGTGAGACCCTATCTCGAAATAAATAAATAAAATTTAAAAAAATTTTTAAAAAGCACAGTTCTAGCACATAAACAGCATATGTTAAAAAAGTACAGAACACAAATAAAAGTAATAGGTATTCTGCTCTAGTACAGTCCTATACGGTTTAGTTTACAAAGTGTGTTCACATACATGTCATCTAACTATAAAAGAAGGGACTCCTACCTCTTTTGTAGACGTGAAGAAATAGAGATCAAAATCGTGATGTGCCTAAATTCTCTAATCCAGCCAGGGGCAGAAGCAAGACTCGATCAGCTGCGCTGGCACCAAGTGCTCCTGTCCTGACACTAAAGCTGCTGGTCTGTGCCAAGCAACACTCACCTCACTAACAAGGTGACAGCACCTGCAACCACTGGAGAGGCAACACTGGTCCCCGAGAGGGCCCGGCACCCCCCTTTCACACCAGAACCCCGCACTCCAGCACCATAGGTGACGACATCAGGTTTCACACGACCGTAGCCTCCTGGTAGTTCCTGTGAACAAAAGCAGCTCGGTTTCTACAGTTCATTCATTGGTACATAGCCACGTGTAGTTATGAGTGAATAAAGCCAGAAAAGAAATACGGGTTATTTAAAAATGGTGTAGCTTTAGGAAGGTACTGGGTTTAATCCGAAATTCACTGTGATACAGAAAACAAGTTTAGATGATAATGTAGAAAATAAAACTATTCTTAGTATGTTTTATAATAAACAGTATAACAACAAGGGCATCAAGCAATTAAAAAATAAATATTTTAATTTTGCTAACAGGCAAGGCAAAACTAGAAATTGGATACTGACTAATCAACAAGACCAAAAACTGGAAAGTAATTTATCTCTAGATAAATTAAAAATCAGAAATATGTTCAAAAAATTAGAAAATTAAAATTAAAAATTAGAAAAAAACTCAAACATGTTTCTTTACAAGGAAAAAAGTACATGGTATGACTGGATGTTTCAAACTGTTATCAAAAATAAAGAAACCATTTGGAATGATCAAGATAACTGTATGACTAACTTGGGATAAGATTTTAACTAAGTACTCTCTTAAGCTTCCTAGAAATTATGGCGAAATGAAAAGTACAACAGGGTCTCATATTACATTGGAAAAAGTATACCGATTTGGAGTGAAAAATCTTTCCTAACAACCAACCATAAAGGAATGTGTGAGTGAGAGATCTGCGCTTGTGGCTCCATGGATGACTGAGGAACATTTCTCAAAATGCCATTAAAAACAAGCTCTTGATGAAGGCCAAGGACACCACACCACATCACAGTTCAGTGAAAGCGCTTACAACAGGGAGACAGAGACACAGACTGGTAGACACATCGTTTCCTAGAATTCGATAGCACAAAGAACATGCTGAGGGAGCACAGTCCTGGGACTGACTTTCACCTAAAAGTGAGGTCTACCAGACCATGGCATCAAGTCAGTGGGTCAACTCCAGGAGGAGGCATCTCAGCGTGTGAGGCGGGGACCTCTGGGGGGCTGACACTGGCAAGGTACTAAGGTGCAAGTGGAAGACTATCCCATAAAGCACTGCAGGGGTGGACAAGGCAGGCCCACAGTGTTCCCAGGAAGTGTGGATCTTTCTGGGAACTTACCTCTGAGCTTGGCACCTGTCAAGTCAGAGTACCAAGAGATGGTCTGCCCCAGAAGAACACCAGGGGTAGGTGCTCCCTTCACCCGCTCAGTAAAAGAACCTGCATACTGCTCCACTGAACATCTCATTTTGAATCAAACTTAGTTTAAATTAGTAGCATAAATAAACCCCAAGCAGCTGAGTTATTAACTTGGTGGAGTTATTTCAATTTTGTCCAGCTAAATATAATTATTTCTGTGTTAGCAGAATTGATATTAAGCTGTTCTCAATGTCTTCTCCCAGTTCTTAAGGCCAAAACCAAAAAATCATCTCACCTAGCACTGAGGAGGACTTGTCATCTTACTACTAGTTATGACAAGTGGGCAGAAATCCAATTCACCCAAAAAGTGAGTTACTCAGAAATACATTAAAAGAACCGGGAAACACCACCCAGAATCGGCCGGTGCTCTGTGAGTGGCTCTGGACTGCCCAGTAAAGCAGCAGATGTCGAGGGGAAGCGCTCCTGTCCTCATGGCAGGGCCAGCACCCAAAGCTCTGGCTCAACCCATGAATCTGAAGGCCGGTCTGCCTTACAAGCGTACAATCCATCCGCTTACAAATACGTCCAGGGCTCTTGAACAAATGGATCCATTAGCCACGTAAGACTAACAAAGCAAAGCATACCCAGGTCGTCATTCCCCTTGAAGAAAAGCGAGCGATGTTATCTTCAAAGTCAATGCCGCCTACTCCGATCACATCCATCTGATCAGCAGGGTTATTCAGCGTGCTAAATTGAGTCACAAAAAACAAGGGAAGAGAGACAATTTAAAATGAATAATTCAAATACAATCAAATATCCCAAGAAAAATCTAAGACTTTCTTAGGTTCTTCTGTGAGGAGCCTTGTGCAACTCTGACAGATTGCTACTCTTCACTGATGTCCTATGAAACACCATGTTCTCTGCCACCTTTGTGTCGTGCTCAAATTATGTCCTCCCACCTGGAAAGCCCTTCCTTTCTCCTCCTCCCTTGTCAACATTATCACAGTTGGGCCCAGCTCAAGGCTCACTTTTCCCCTCACTACTCAAGGCTTTGAGGATCTCCCCTTGCCTTGGACTTCACGACTTAACATGATTACAATTCACCAGCTAATGACACATTCTTACATCACTTTCTAATTGTTCCTAGTATATCCATCTTGCCTCCCCAACTAGATTTAGATACTTCTCTGGGAAGAAACCGTATCCACACATTTGCATCCACTACGGGCAGGAAGTTTTGTAAGCTTTCAATTGAGCGTTTGCAGTGCTATTCCACCTTCCTGACAGGGACTGTGGGAATGACTACCATCACAGGGACTGTGGGAATGACTACCATTACTCTGTAATCTTGAGTTCGTTACAGGAAGACATGGGATACAAGGAAAAAGCCGTACACTTCTCTCCAATACCACAAGTGCACTAGATCTGCAAAAAAATTATAATGAAATGAATAATGACAAAAAATATGTTTAAACTATAAAGATGAAGTTGAACTATTTGAAAGTATGGAACAATCAGTTATTAATCTGCATTTCTAAGCTTTATCTATTACAACTCCACTACCAAAAAATGAACTCTTTGACAATTCAATAACTACAACAGATTCCAAGTGGCTTAGGAGATATTAAGTAATAGCAAGAAGCTCTAGTGCATGTGCTTTTAACCAAGGATTCCAAACTACACCGAATCAGCAGTGGCACCGCTTTCTCAGCTCACTGGCCCAGAGTGTGCTGCCAAGTGGTCATTCAGAGGATCTAACAAGTGACTTTCTACTGGCTGATGCTAGAAATTTACAAATGTCCATGAATTCAAGGAGCAGAAGGGAGTACAAAAGACACTGACAGAAACATTCACTGAAGTTGACCAAAAAATGCCATCTTCCCATCCTCCCTCTACCTGTCAATCCAAATACTTACTGCACTTTAACCCCTTAAAAAATAAGAGAAGGCATCAAGAGAGAAGATCTAGGAAATAAATCACTGTTGGTATTGAAACTGAGGAAGGTACAGTTGCAGACTCACTGGCACCACAAAGTTTAAGAGTGCAAAGGATGTGGGACCCAGAGAAAGGGAGGGAAGGGGTCCAGGGGATGCACGGCTTATTTCCAGACATGCTGGTGTGAGCATGTTACTGCCCTGGGACCAGCGCTGGGAGCAGTCCTACTGGACACCCAAGCAGTAAAACACTTGCTGCCACAGACTGGGCTACAAAGATCACGTGCCATTTCCCATCACTACTAGAGTCAGCTGGCAGATGTCCAGGTCTGTGTGAGGCACCACGAGCATACACACAAGGTAGAGATGGGCTTTCCTCTCAAGGTTTTTTCCTCTAATTCACAACTCTTTGATAAGAATATCAAGTGCAACAAAAAGCCATGGGGTTTTCAAAGGGCAACTGGTGTGTGACAAAGCAGTCAGGACAGCATGTGAAAGAGCTGGCAATCCAGACAGGTGTGAAACACGGGATCAGCAGTAGGGACAGGTAGAGGAGACTTGAAACACACACAGTTTCTACTGGAGATATGACAGGAAGCCCAGATTTGAGGAAGATGTGCATGGAGTAGTAGAAAGTAACACTGAGCCAAGAGAATTCTAGCGAGAGTTGGCAAACCCTGGCCCGTTTCTGTCAACACAGTTTTGCTGACATCCAGCCATGCTCACTCGCTGACACACCACCTATGGCTGCTTTCACACAGCAGTGGCAGAGCTGAGTAGCTGCAATGGAGACCGTATGGCCCACAGGCCTAAAATATTTATTATATGACCCTTTACAGAAAAGGTTTGCAATTCCAGGCTAGAATATTAAAGACCTTGAAAACCAAGAAGAAAAATTTGATCTAGTAAGCAATAATAATCCATTGTAGATTCTTGAATACAGAACTGCTAGAATACATGTTTTAACAGTAGAAACACAGAATAAAGGAAGAAAAAAGAGCAGCTACCACTCACAGAGCATTGGTACTCTGTCCTTTCCCTCTACTATCTAATTTCATCCTCACAGTCACGAGGGCAGGTCCCATGCCTCTGTGACAGGTGAGTAAGCTGAGGCTCAGAGAAGTGAGGGCCCCTCAGCCTGAAAGTGGCAGGTGGGACCTGTCTGTTTCCACATCTGGCTCCAGCCCTGTCCATGCTGGAACAGTTGGGGTGGGCAAAGACTATAGGTAGGAATACAGCCTAGGAAACACTGACAACTTGGGTGACTCTGAACTGACAAGTGCCAGCCTCGAGTGGGAACATCAGAAATGGGAGATACATTTGAAAGGGAAAACAAGAAAACCTGACGAGATGACTTAATAACTGTGTTTGTCACCGTACAACTACAGTTAGGGTATGTCCAGGCCACTTAAATCTACGAATCACAATATGCATCACTGATTCCATGACAAAATCCAAACCCTGGACCTCTTACGAGGGGACAGGATCATTTACCCAACTATTAGGCTGGAACCATGTGACTGCCAACATTCATGTTTTCTGAGCTATATAAACATTAACTTCACAGAATTTAGCCTCATACCGTACCCTGGATGATTTACGTAAACTCCGTTAATCCCCAAGACAATTTGCTTTTCCCTGGCAGGCACTGCTTGGATGTCCCAGCAAGATGCAATGAGTGTGCCCACATCATAAACACACATCCACCCCATGTACACCACAAATGAGCACACTCACGATACAACAGGGCACACCCCTCTCTCTCTACTGTATCATGGCATGTTGAGCACACACTCTGTAAGTTTCTCTTTTTTTCTTGGTGGTTACCTTAAACCCTTTGTCACAGTACCAAACTGCACACATCCTGGGTACTCAATAAAGGAGAGTAACAAACATCCTCCTACAGAAACCTTTCAGCACAAGAAATTATTTGCATACATTATCTAGGGAAAAAAAATTCAGAGCTGCAGGTAGAAAGAAAACTGAGATCTCTAACCAGACAAAAGTTGACTGGCTGTGAATGACAAATGTTTTGCATCTCATGCTGTTCAAACTCACCACAGCAGCCTGGTACAAAAGTGTACCTCCAGGCCACCATCCTCCCTACTGCCCTATCTGATCCCATGTCCACACCCAAAGCACCATCTGCGTGTCTGTTAGGGCCCAGCACTCCTCCCTTGTCTTGGTTTCCTTATGTTTGCACTTGATCCTTCCCAGAAAGGAAGGCCCTCACCTCTCCGCCCCTTCACTGCCTGTGCTTGTAAATAATGAGTCTCATAAATACAGCAGAACCCATTTCTCTCCAACAGATTTACTTTCCTGATTGATTTTGGGGGGAAAAAATAGAATTAAAATTACTATTACAATTTACAAGCAAAGTTTAAAAAAAAAATTAAATGGAAGACTGCCCATGGGCTGACAACTCCTGAAGTAAGTGGTAAGTACTTGGGGGTTCACTATACATTCTATTTTTTGTATGATGAAAACATGCCTAATATAAAGCTTTATACAGATAAACAGATATACAGAGGCAGGCACATAGACAGACAATAGTTTTCCAGGCACTGGAGGGGAAAACATCCCTAGGCTCATCCCTGCTGAGGCTACTCACCCATAAAGAGGTCCGTCGTTGCCAATGGCAGAAACCATGATCACATTGTTAGCTGTTAACTCCCACACCTATAAAATCAGAAAGCATTTATTCAATGAGTATAACACTTTTAAACAATCCACATATAATTGTCAAAAAAAAAAAAATCCCACAACATATAAAAATAGTCCTAAAAAAGAAGGAATGCCTCCTCAAAATAAAGCACTAGAGATGGAACAGGACCCTGTCCACACACCCCCCCCCCCNAAAAAAAAAAAAAAAAAAAAAGCACTGGATGATTACAGAGGTGAAGATGTCTGATGAGCGCCACGCCCAGAGAGGACAGCAGCCCGAAGGCAGGACACAGAGCAGATGTTGGCTTTCCTGGCTTCCCAGTCATTTTCAGGAAAACATGGGATTACATGTTTAGGTAAGAAAGAATCAACACGGCACCAAGTGCTCCTTATGAACACCTATTTCCCAGGCCTCTGACCCACTGAATTTACGACATGTAAGCCATTAAAGTTCATGTCATTAACCATTAGTCCTCACAAAGCTGCCACCACTTGGGGAAAAAAGCTACCAGCACACTAGAAATGACACAAAGCTGGGGCTGCAACAGAGCAGGAGCTGACATCCAAACACAATGCCCGTGTGCGGTGACCTGACTGACCTTGTCGACAAAGGGGTGATCCATGAAGTCAGGACCGCCGATGCTGAGGTTCAGCACGTCAATCTTCTTTAAGATGGCATAGTTGAAGGCATCCAAAAACCAAGATGTATAAGATACCTAGTTAAATTTTAGAACAGCCCTTTTAGTGTTTCAGTAAATGTCTCAAAGTGCTATGACAGTTTTTATTTCTAACACTCTTAAAAGCATAAAGTATTTCTCTTAATATTCTTTGATTGACTTAGAAAAGGATGTATCCTAAGACACTTCTATTAAGTTAAACACTCCTATATAGTATAATGTTAGGCACTTCCAAGTAGTATGTTTTGTCTAATATTCTTTATTCCTAAACAGCCTGAAGGATAAATGACAGCAATAACAGTTATTTCACAGTATTAGTTCTCTGATGTTCAATTCTTCCTACTTTTCCCTACAGAAGTCATATTAGTTTGGAGATCACCTTAAGTTTACAGTAGATAGAGAAGCAATGTAATGATTGGGAATGATGTTTTTAAAAGGCTTTTGAAAGACCGCATATTTATATTTGTTTATATATGCAAAACAAGTTCTAGGAGGAGGTATAAAAAATTAAGAACAATACCACATGGGAGACGTGGGGAAGTGAGGTAAGAATCTGCTACATAAGGACAGGGTTGGGAGACTTATCACTACCTTGCCTTCTGATACTTTTGAGCTATGTATTACTTATTCAAAAATTAAATTAAAAAAATAACAAATAATAGGCTTCTCCTTTTTCTATCAACAGTTTCCAAATGAAGAGTGAGGAAACAAAGCTTTTAAAGTCCCATTACCCAACAAGATGCTAGGTGCGGGCCACAAAGGTAAATAAAACAGTCCCCACCCTCAAGGTGGCAAGAATCTAAACAGGGAGGCAAATACACAAACATATGATGACTCTATCATGAAAACACAGGACACGGAGGAACAGAGGCCCTGAGAAAGCCTGCAGGTGAAGAAGAAATGGGAAATCAAGGAAATCACTGTATGTAGTAGCCTCGGAGCAGGGTCTTGGGGTTCAAGTTAGGGCAACAAAGGGCGTGGTAGGAGAAGGACAGGGCCACGTCGAGGATAGAAGGGATGGTAGAGAGAGAGTGTAGCACACAAGGGGTGCAAGAAGTAATCAGCATCACTGACATATGCTGCTTTTAAACAGGTGTATATAGTCCAGTGTTTTTACTGATTTTTACATTTCAATACCAATTCCTTAAAAGATTCAGGACTCCTCAAAACACCTACCTGATTATTGGTAAAGACCCTGAAAATATGAAGTTCTGCATCTGGAGCAAATCCTTGGCATTCCCTCATACTGGCTATCACACCTGCCACAAATGTGCCGTGGCCCAACCCTGCAGCCGTGAGGGAAAATCCCGTTAAGCACAGTTGATGACACAAGCCACAATGCAGCACTCCGAACCGTCACTGCCACAGACTCCCTGCTCCAAGGCCCGGATGGAGACTCCCTGCCGCCGCTTCACTCAGGACTCACCCCACACCAGCACAGCTTAGAGGGCTAGCCATACCCACAAGGCGTCCTCCCACGATGCCCTCCCCACCAAATCTGTTTTCCAACATCCTCTGAGATATTCAGAAAAGCTTCTGTTATAGCTTTTGTTATAGCTTGTTTCTGTTAAAGCTTTTGTTATAGCTTTCGCTATAACAAAAGGCACAATAACTTGGGTTTGTCTGAATAACTGTTGGACACAGACTGTGGGATCATTCACACATAGAGAAACAGACCCAACAGACAGGATGGGGGGGATGTCCTAACTCTGTACGTCACCATGTTCTCACCGCCACACTGAGACCTACCATCGTCCAGGGTTCGCTCATTAGTCCAGTTGGTTCTCTCCTTCACATTTTTGAAGTGGGGATGCTTCTCGCTCAGCCCAGTGTCAAAAACAGCAACTCTTACGTTAGCACCTTTATTCCAAGAAGAAAGAAAGAAACCGTGTTTGGAGAAATCATCTTTTTTGGATTATTACCTGCAAAATACATTCCTTCCTGGGACCCACGGAAAATGACATGTCATTCCGAAGCCTGCCCAGAATGCATCAGGTTAGGTCAGATGCTCCAGGGGTTAGCTGGCTGAGCCAACACTAAGAAAAAAGGACAGTGGGAGAAAGGCCACCATTTGCTGCTAAACGAGATTCGAGGGTAAACAAAATCTCTCTGGACCCTCCTCAACTGGCCCCAGTACTCAGGAATGGAACAACCTTGCCCACTCCTAGAGGGGCCCTCCAGGCTGTGGGCTGCCATCTATGACTGATCTTCCCTGGTAATTTACTACATGTCTCCGTCCCCCCATCTCCTTGGAGCAGAGTGTGGCAAATGCGAGAAGGAGAAATTATTCCTATTCCTCACAAGGACAGCAATTTACTCAATGCTGCTCACCTGGGACAACAAACACTGCAAAGCAGTACTATTAACAACACGTGCAGTTCATTACATTTCAAGGAAAATCATGATAGTGTGCACTTTTCTGTAATGATGAGTCTATTTCAGATACTGGCCAAGAACCATCTGTACCAATGTGAAATATGATTGGCCTGTCAGATAAAGATATTCTAGAATACATCTAGAAAAAATACAAGATACTTGTATTGTTGAACAGCTAACCAATGTAAAGAGGATAATGTCTTTCTGGTATGAAGAGTTATTTACATATCAATACTATGTTAAATAATCAATTACACAGTGATAGCTATCAAAATTATTGCTACTTGTTAAAAAAGCACAAATAAGACTGGAAACAATTTGGTTTTGGGAGAATGGTTTTCTAATGATTAGAGAATTTGTTTCGTGAAGCAGTTCTCACTATAAAAACATAAAACCAAGAGGAGACGAACATTTTAATAAAATTTCAGTCCACCAGGAGTTAAAAATTTTCAGGGGGCTAAGATCAAAGGAGAGGTAAGAGTCTCAAAGACAAGGAGATATGAGAAAAGATACCTAGACATATGTGACAGTCAATTATTTGGTCATTCTGCATACAGGGCACTTAAGTCACATGATGAACTAGTTTTCATGAAACTGCCCATGTCAAAGTGACCATCTTTGAATTTGATCTTTTTCTCTGAGAAATTATAGACCTTTGCACTACTGCCAGCCAGCTCAGGCTGTGAGGCAGTGCTGTGTGTGAACATCAGAAATGGTAACAAACATCAGAAATGGTAACAAAAATAAGACATACATGGTGACAATTATGAAAGCCACAGAAACAGATGCCTGGCATAACAGGAATAGAAGATGAGGGGTCAATGATTACGTCCAGCTCAGCAAACAGTAAGAGGGACGGGCGTGAAAGGCTGCAGAGCATCAGCACTAGGCCCTCCCACAGACGGAATCCCAGGACACCAGACCTGTGCCGCTGCCCCAGTTCATAGCACACACCTGTATAGCCCATCTGCCAAAGCACATCTGCTTGCAGTGTCTGCGCAACCTGGCGTGGAATGGCTCTCAGCAACCGCCTACTGGAATGCCTCCCTGTAGCGTGCCAGAAGCCAGAGCCCAGGGAGAGACTGGCTCTTCGCAGGGGACGAGATGACTGCCACTTCTGGCTCCATCGGGTTTCATTGCAGGGCACTATGGAGTCAGCTAGAGACAAGAAAGAGAAAGGTCAGAGGAGAAGAGGAAAAACAAACTATATTACACCTGTGAGGCAAAGCAAACATTCTAAATGCAGTAATGATGATCTCTTGAAATCCTATTTGAAGGAAGTGTGATTTTCTCCCTTTTCTAGAAGAATGTTCTCAATGTAATTATAATTATACGACATTATTTAACTGTCATATTATTCCCAAATAATTCTTTATTTGAAAATTTTCAACCAAGGTAAGGCAGAGAGGAAAATAAAGCCAATTGTAATACTAAAACTAAAGAAAAACTTGATTTTTCATCAGTAACTTGTTCTCATTGAACCAGAAAGGGGAAAAAAGTTGAAAAAAATGGCCACTAACCAATAATGAAGTTTTAGTTTTACTGGAAGTTTTAATAGATTTCTGGGACAGAAAAAAGCCATGTTATCCCACTTAACACATCTCTGGCCAAACAGCAACAGGACCTTTTTCAAACTGTATTTTGGTCAATATTCTCAGTATTCTTATCTGCTAGAATTTCACCTTTCAAAATACAAAGGAGTGAGGGATGGGGAATTTCTGATGGTAATGGAATTATTCTATACCTTGATTTTGTTGGTGGACATGTTTGCCAAAACGTGCCAAATTGTACTCCTAAAAGATGAATTTTACTACCTGTAAATCTATTTTTAGAAAATGGAGGAAAAAAGCAAAAGAAATTCCACGAGTTTTCCCTTTACCTTTCAAAGTCCATGTTATAATGAAGAACAAATCATATTTCAAATGCATCTTAAGAAGAAAAATACTACAGCAGTTCTACTTCTAAAGCAAATTCCTACCATTTGTATTCCATCCTTACCAGGCTACACCCATGCAAGTACAGGGACCGAGAAAAACATACAGTTGTGTCAATTCCATTAAGTAATTATTTGCACAGTTCAACAGAAATTGTTCTGCATTGAAATTGCCATGTTGATTCTGATCTTTAAGTCAATAGCATGAGACAATACTGGAGTTACTAACTGAAGAACAACATTTAGAACAAGGAAGGGATCTATTCTGCTTTGCCTTGAGCATACCAGACTAAACCTGAGGTATTACATTCAGTTCAGGGCTTCACAGTTTAAGAACAATTTAGGAAAACTGTATTCAAAGGAAAACAAATAAAATGGTGAGGGGACTTGAAACCATGTCATCTGAGTAACTGTTGAAAGAACTGGAGATTATTACCTTGAAAAGAAGAAACCGTCAAAGGAAATACCATGTGTATCTTCAAATATCAGAAACACAGATACCTTCACAATATCTTTAAATAATGTCTTGTGGAAAACAGGTTAGCTTTGTCTTACGGCCCATGGGATACAGCCAAATGGATGGGCTCCAGAGCGAGATATGTTTCAGCCCAAAATAAAGCAAAACCTCTACCAATAATTTTATTACTTACAACATCCTGAACACTCTGCTAAGCTCTCCTCACATTCATTATTTCTTCTCATCTTCATGAGAACTGTCAAGTAGATAGTATTATCTCCATTTTATGGCTGAGAAAAAATAAAGCTTAAAGATGAAAAGGAACTTCCTGCTTAAGATCATAGCTAACTTCAACAACAGGCATGTCAATATGTAAGTATCTCCTTATGGGGGTGTCAGGCACACCCGTGACAAACACAGTAGAGATGGTGTAGAAGGCATACACACCTTCACCGGCCCAGGAGGGTCGGTCTATGACTCTTGTGCTAAAATTAGCTACCTCCATGTCTCCTAAAGCATTCTAGAGCTTTCTGAGATAAATGAAATAAAATAAAAATAAAGTCAAGTAAAATGGCACAACGTATACCTTTGGCTAATTATACCAAGTTTGATATGCTTTTATCTTCCTGAATCACTGTGGGGTATTACTGCTTTTTAAGAAGAATACAAAATTACCTAGACTGGCATAAAAGGGTCTAAAGAAGTCACACACCTGAAGTCTACAACTGACTCAAGAACTGTTGTACTATGCAAAATAGTTAATTTTTCCTTGGTGTGGTTTTTCTTATAAAATGCAGCAAAACACTGGAGGCTCTCAGGCCTAGTATATGAAAGACAAAGGAAGAAGAGTAAAATTTTATTTCTTCTTCCTTTCAATGAAAGAAATGATAGTAAATAATAATAGAACCAGCAATTTATTGGCCTAGTTTATGATAAACAGGAAAAATAATCTTTCCTTTGATAATACATATACTTTGGAAAATATCATGTAATAAATATGCAATTTATTCTTTGAGGATAAACTTTATCTTGACGAGCCCAATTGTAATGAAGTAGGAAAGATTAAGCCCTCAAGCTGAAAAGCAAAAAACCAGATTCCTTCCATCCTCATACCTGCACAGCTGATGACTTAAATAAACCCAGCTGAGGCATGACCGTTCATGGTCAGGAGACTTGGAGAAAAACAAAATGAAACCTAAGGAAAAGATGTTTTGCAAGACTGCCTTAAAAATTAAAAACACGTACTGAGAGAAGAAAATGTAAGCAAAAAGAGACACAAAGACATGGTCTTTCCTTTCAGCATGTGAAGGGGGTCACAGCTTCCAAGTCTAAAGGCTCTGGGAAAAACCTGGATGAAAATCATTTCAACAGAAATAAATCACTACCATCCTCTACTGTAAACCCTCAGATTTTTTTTCTACCATAATAGCATGATGCCTCTAAAAAAAAAAAATTCTTGCCAGGAAAATGTTCATAATTGGTGAACTAGATGAAAGGGCATGGGTATTCATTGTACTATTTCTCAATTATTCTGCACTTTGCAATCTTCAAAGTGAAACTAAAGTGATATAAAAACTTGCCTGTGATCACAATACTCACATTCAGCATACTTGAGGGAACGAAAGACTTTCCGTTGGGGTGTTACCCGTTTGATGTTTGGATGATCTTCAAGTGTCAGCAGCCCCGCTTTCTGTTTTTCTTTTATCTGAATCACCTCAAAATCACTAGGGTAGTCACTGGATGGATTGTTTCGAGGTATAATTCTCCAATTGTCTACTTCACTGCTCTTCAGGGCACTGGAAATAAATGAATTCCTAGCTTTGGCTGTAAAGTATCCATTGAAAGCCACAATATATTCTGAAATCAATGACCATAAATAAAAATAAGAATTTATGTACATATATTATAACACAGACTATATTATATCTAACCTAAAATCTGGTAAAAGAAAAACTATATATCTTAAAGTCCACAGTAAAAAAGAACAAAAACAAAAAAAAACTAGTTTAAATGCCCTCACAGCTGTTTGCAGAGCTTGAGTTAAAGCGACCTACTTGAGTCCCCTAATCCCACAGAATATATCACACAAAACCAGGTACCTGTGATAGTTTTTTAAAAAGCAAATATCTACAGATGTTTAAATACACAGCAAAGAAATGTATATAATTTTTTCAAATAGAAAAAAAGAATTCAGAGAACTGCTCAGTTTTATCTTAATGAAAATAACAAAATTCCAGAGTGGATTCCATGAGACTACTTCCTTAGTTATTCACATCTGGTCACTTGAACTTTATAACATAAACATTCAGCACCTCCAAACCCCCCACCCTCACCAGCTACAATGACATCTGCTCCGTGGAATCAAGTTGTAAGTAAATAATTAAGAATGTCAACTTCCTTGTTTCACATAAGCTAACACTATAGAGAAAACAAACGTAAGCAAAGTTAATATCCATGTGCTATGCACTCACCCCATTTGAAAATTTATTGTAGAAAAAAGGGACATGTTTTTTGACAAAAGCTAGAGTTTATATTAAGTTTGACAAAAAAATAGGGTAGGAGGGCCTAACACTTAAGACAATATCATTACCATATTCCACAACTGTTGATGAGAATTCCACCTTCAAAGTCAGGTGGGAACAGCCAGGGCATGGGGCCTTTTCAAAAGATTTCTTTTCCAGTCTGTCACCCAGATGTTTCTTCCCACAGAGCAAAACCACTAGCAGAAGCAGCCAGATGTTGACAAGCTTCATGGTCACAAGAGAATACGGTCATAAAATTGCATAAATTCAAATCACACTTTTCCTCCTTGATTAAAAGTGAATTTTTGTTTTGGCTAAAAGCTGCAACATTGCTGATCAGCCATCTTACAGTCTTGTCCAACGTAAAAAAAGTTAAACCCCATGGCCTTCAGTGGCTTGGCCTGAAAAGAGGCTTTCATTTCTTTCTCCGCTTCTTCTCCATCTTGGACATGAGGCTTCTCTCACTCAGGCCGAGACGACTGAGTCCTATACTCCATTTGCACCACAAAACCAAAGTCCCACGGAGCTGAACAGTCACTCTGTGAGCCAATCTATGAAACAAAAAACAGCACCCATCCACATCAATAGTGCACTGACACGGCCAGGTATGATTTACTTGTATTTGCAGTTTAAGTTAAGAAGGTCAGCCAGGCACAATGGCACACCCCTGGAGTCACAGATACTTGGGAAGCTGAGGTGAGCCTGCTCTGAGCCCAGGAGTTTGAGTCCAGCCTGGGCAACATAGTGAAACACTGTCTCTAAAAAAGTAAAACAAAATCAATTAAGAGGGTCAAAAAGATAACCCAGTTATAAGACAAATGTGTAATACAACCATAAAACATCTTATTGTTTCATTTTTACTTACTCATTCTTCACTGCTTTCAGGAAAAAATAATGTTTTAAGGCATCTTCAAAAGTAAAAATGGATAAAATGAGAAAAGTAGAAAAAACCAAGGATAACAAAATAACACCAGGCATATTAAGCATGTTGTGCCTGAGCATCCCAGCAGCCAAAAAGAAGAGGGAATCATGATCCTTTGCTTATGATCCTTTACTCTGCTTCTCTTTCACAGTCTCTATTTTCCTTCCACTTGCAACTCTTCATCTCTAGGACATTTCCCAATCAGCACTTCACTTCCCACAAATTTCACCAACTTTTCAGACAAACTCTTGGTATACACCCTTACTTTCTGCTGTAAAATTAACACCTAAGAACAAACTAATTTCCATATAAGTTGATTTGTTCTTAGGTGTTAATTTATATTTAACGCCCTCTTTAAGGGACACTGTGCTTTAAAATTACCCACATTTTAAAACATTTTCTGCCAATTCTATGAAAACAGCATAGAAGGGTTTTTATTGTCATTAGATTTATTTTATCTGAAGCCTCAAACTTAAAAAAAATTAACCTGCTAAATCTGTTATAAAACCAGATTATCTCTTTACTGGAAGTGACATGCAAGGACAGTTTGTGGGGGAAGCTACTACTAAAGAAAAATGTTATCTGAGTATTATATTACACAAGGACATAGCTATCTTTCAAATTATCTGAACTGTAAGAAACACTGTCATTCTTCACAATGAAACAACACAGCAGCAGTAAAAAACAATGCTGGCTGCAGCACGCCCAGAAAACTCAGCTGTACAGATCACACCTGAGACATAAGTACTCCAGCAAGCTGGGATGGACAAGTTAAACAAGCTAGGCCTTGTGCTGCTACTTGTTTTTGGAAAGAAAACACCTAGGAAAAGGAGTCAGCCATCTTTCAAGAGATGTATGCCAAGGTGTTAAACTCATTCTTCTGGTAGAAACTGGTGCTTTATAGCAACAAAGAGTTTTTGGTTTCTGGAACTATCCATGTGTGCTTCTACAAACAGGAAAACATTGATAAAATACTATGAAGGGTTACAGTATCTAAAGAACTTTTAAAGATTTATTAAACAGGACTTTCACTGCTATAACAACAAACAATCCCGAAAAACAAGCCTATCTCTAGAACTGGCACCGGAGACTAAGGTTAGTGGAAATAGAGCTCAATGAATGAAATTTTTAAAATTATGTCCATCTCAATGAACTTCAACCACAAGAGCAAAGACCTTAAAAACAAATACCAAAACAGAAAGACCAGAGAGAAAGAGCAGAGGGCACCTAAAGCCACTCTTAACATATTTTACCGCAATCCACATAGGAGTGAGCCCTGATATTTTAGTTTGTTTATGCTTGACACTCTCAGCAATGGGGTATCACAGAATATAATCACATGAAGCATATACCTAGCTTAATTAAAGATTACTGGTCAAAGAAAATAAAGCTGGTGATAACAGTTCTCATGTTATAGTAAATGAACGTATATTTAAAAGACTTAAATACGTCTGCCAATTAAGGCAAGGTTTTTTTAAAAAAAAAAAAATCTCTCAGATCTCTTCTGCCTCAATCTAAAGAATCTATGAAATATTTCAGCTGTATAAAACCCATATATTAGTGAGCAATACTAGTAAGAAAATCTTAGACCTAACTGGTAAATCAACTTTAATTAAACCTGTTTCAAAATAATTCACTCATAAGACAGTGAACTTAATAGTATAATGTAGCCTATGCAGAAGAGATAGTTGATACTCTTACAACTTAGGCACAAGCCTGACTTTAAAAAGAAAGACACAGAAAGAGAGGATTTGGAGTTTTTAATGAAAAAAATCCCTAAGGTAATCAGTTCTCCTCCAAATACAAAAGTAAATTTTAGGTTTCTGGAAAACAGGACGCTGAAAAGGTAGTATCATAGGATTTTAATTTACTCATTAAATCATGCAATTTTATAGAGTGTTTACCAAGTTAAGACGCTGCCAGGTGCTGCAGAGCAAACACATATTATTAGTAAGTCAGGGACAGATCCAGCAGAGAAGGCCAACCACAAGAACTACTGAACAAAATGCAGGAAAGGAAAATGCCAAAGGAGAGGCACATGTAAAGCACCAAGGTTGTTAAACTGGTATAGAGAGTTTTTTCTGGGGAGTAAAGAGGAGGCTTCTGTTGATTCGGTGGCACCGCAGCTGGCTCTCGCAAAATCAGAGCTGGGCAGGGCTGGAAGTATGAACATAAGGAGAGAGGCGAGGAGCACCTGAGCAAAGCAACATGAGAGACACCGGGAAACACAAGGATGTGCACAAGGCAGCACATCACCCAGTAAAAGGAGGCAATGAGATGTCCATCTACAGAGTCTGAAAGATAGACAGAAGCAGAAATAAATAACTGTGTGTATATGCATACATGTATACATACATTTTCCAGTTCTGTACACTGAAAGGACATGGCAACGGTGACATCCCAATAGCGGGGAGCCCACCTAGTACCCACAACTGGTTTTCTAAATATCATTCTCCACTAAAAGAAACCAGGCTCCTTGGAGAAAGTAGTTCCAGGCTAGGCAGGGTGAGAACAATTTGAGTCTGGAATATCTTGTTATACCAGTAAGGAAGCACTCAAAGAACGATGGGGAAGTGTCCAAGGGACACAGAAGCCAGTCTGGAAGTACCCCTCCTAGCTAAATGTGGGATAATCTGAGTATCAAAATAATGAAAGCAACAGACCCTAACCCAGTGAATAAAACAGGAAAACAGGAGTGACACAAATACAGGTTGAAGAATGAGATATTTACATAGCCTCAAGATGCCTCACAATGGAAAAACATTTACAAAGAAGAATAGAGTCACTTTAGAGCAGGGAAGCTTCACCAAGTCATCCAAGTTAACCAGGGAGGGGACAAATGCACCCAGGTCTATCGGAGCAGTTGCACTAAGAGCCAAGCTTCACTTCTGTGAGGGACCTGCCAAAGATGCACAACTTGAATCAAATCACGACGAAACATCACACCAACCCAAACTGAGGGACATTCTACAAAGCAACTGGCCAAAATTTTCATAAGTATTAAGACAATAAAAGCCAAGAAATGACTGAGACACTGCTCCAGATTGAAGGAGACTCAAGACAGTACTACTCATGATTCCAAACTGGATCCATTGCTGTAATGCCACAGTCTGGAACAACTGGCAGAACCTGAATGGGCCTGCCTGTGGCTTAGACAGTGGCAATGTATCTAGACTAATTTCCCAATTTTGACAGCTGTGCTGTGATTATGTAAGAATGTCATTGCTTGGAGGAAATGCCCACTGAAGTATCAAGGAGTAACAGCGTATTAGGTCTGCAACTTACTCTCAAACGGTTCAGAGAAAAAAGGTTTCATACTGTTCTTATCACCGATTAGGTTCAGACTGTTTCCAAAATATGTAGAAAAAATAAATTATTTAGCCTCAGTTGCCAGCAATGCACTAGGCTGAGGGGTATTCAAATTTTAGAAGTGGTGGGGGGTGGGGATTATAAGCCTCTTGTATTAGACTTTGTCAGTACTGACCACTGTGTCCATAACCAGACTACACATCACATCAGACAGACTTACACCCGTCACCTGTTACACAGAATGACACTCAAATATCCCAATGGATGGGATTGATCTCATTAAAGTGAAATTAAAAGTAGATCTCTAAGGAATTGACAGAATTCCTAAAAAGATTCATGGTAAAGTAAATTTCTATTAAAATTAACCTCAGTTTTCTATGATTTATATTACACAAATCAAGCAACATTTTGACAGAAAAAAATTGAGGCACCCACTATTTAATACAAATCATGTTTAAGAAGTCAACAAACCCAATATAAGTGCTCAACATAACATATACTGCTGATGAATACAAAAACACTATACTCTTTTAAAATGGCAATTTGCCAATATGTATTAAAGCCCTTAAAAATGGACATAAAATACTTTTGCTCTAATAAATCCAGTAATAACAAAATCTAACAAACATTTATGTGAAGGTGCTAGTCTAAGTAATTTGTATCTATTAACTCATTTAATCCTCACAACCACCTTTTATTACCCCCATTTTCAAATAAGAAAACTGAGTCTAAGAATAGCTAAGCAATTTGCCTAGGGCCACACAGCCAGAGAGAGGGAAAACTGGGCTGGGAACTCAGGTGGTCTAGCTACGCTCTTCAGACATAGGTAGCCTGCTTTTCTAAAATCTCCCCCAGGAATTTGACCCACAAAGTGTGAATCTGAAGGCTCAACATGAATTCTGTCAGAGGATATACGCTGCAAGATTATAACTGGGAGAATCAGAAACCATCTAAATGTGCAATGAGACTGGCTAAACATTAATAATTACTGTTCATCTATACTACGGAACGCTGTGCAGCAACTTCATGCTATATTCCTACGGCAGGCTGAATAATGATCCCCTCAAAGACGTCCATACCCTAATCCCCAGAACCTGTGAGTGTTGCCTTCTACACAAAAGTACACAGGCCAAAAGGACTCTGCAGGTGTTAAGGGCCAGGTGTAATCACAAGGGTCTCTACAAGAGAGAGGCAGGAGACCGACAGTGGGTAACAAGTGATGATGGAAGCAAGAGGTTGAAGTAATTTGAGGAAGTCAAATGGTGCAGGTGGCCAAGGACTGCAGGTGGCTTCCAGAAACTGAAAAAGAGAAGGAAACAGATTCTCTCAGAGCCTCCAGAAGGAACCCGCCCTGCAGACGCCTTGACTTTAGCCCAGTGAAACTGGTTTTGGACTTCTGACCTCTAGGACTGTGAGATACCGGTAGTAAATTCGTGTTGTTTTAAGCCACTGTTTGTGGTAATTTGTTACAGCAACAATAGGAATATGGTAAAACCCTAATGAAATATTAAGTAAAACGGTTCATGCAGAGTGTGAATCAAATTTTTATTTTTAAAAATATGCAGCAATGGGTGTGGACACTCCTTTTCTGAGACTTCACCAACAATGGGAACATTTTATTATTGTCAATTTGATAAGTGAAAATTATTTCTCCTTGTTTTACTCTATATCTCTTTGGTTATCACTGTCACTTGACATTGTTTTAAATGTTCTTTAACCATTTGAATTTATTTGTGTGATGTTGGTTTATGAATTTTGCCAAAATATTTCTGTTTGGATGTTTATTCATTTTTCTTAGAGATATATAACACTCTTTGTATCATTAATTGTATCAGTCACCATTACTGATATATTAATACAAGTACTTTCCCCCCCAAAATGTGTCTATGTATATACGAAAATAAGTAACACTGAAAAATCCACACTCAAACATTGATTCTACCTTTTAGAAGTATGATTACAGATAGTTATTTTCTGCTTTGTTCTATTTTATTTACATTTTTACAAGAAGCATATGTTATTTTTACAATTAGATAAAACATTAAATACTTTAATAAACCTTTTAAAATTTTTTTAAAGAAAAAAATCACATTTTCCGGTAACAGTGGCACAAAAATTCAAGTATGTTAGATTTAATTTTATTTGTAAATATAATAGAGCTTAAAAGGGATCTCGCAGAAATTATTCTCATAAATCTGTCCACCGCTACCTTCCAGCCTAAGGAAAAGATACCCTTTGAAAATATTAGTTTTAGCTAGTTCATTCTGAAAAGGCTTATTACCATTTGGAATATTACTTAACTCATAAGAGCCTATTGGAGCTGTTACTGGATCCACTAAGTGTTGACTGGATTTAATTTCTATAAATTCTTTATGTAGAAGACCCAGTTATCTTTCCATACAAAGGCACAGCCTTAAAAGACGGCATTTCCATACCTATGGATTTTCCATGAGTATGAGTACACCTCTAAAACAAGTGTAATAAAAAAATATTTGACAACAAATACTAAATGGAAAACACAGTTAAAATCATATGTACTGAGAACCAGATTTAATGAAATGTATGTGTAAAACGAAGACAAAGTAGAGGAAATGTATTACTTGGACAAGCAACTGGTCTAGCAGACAACTAATATTCCTTGCAGCTCTGAGAGTTTCCTACTTATAATAAGCATAATAAAATATCTCAAAGATTATACTTCTGGGTGTAACTAAAATACACTGGAAATTATTTCTCTGAAAATAATTAAAGAACATAATTCAGGTGAGAGGAAATAACTTGTATCGCACAATAATCATCTAATTATGCACCTATGCCTTACTTTTTAATAAACTACTAAAATAGCTCCAGAGAAGACTGAATTGTGTTTAGACTATGAAAGGATACTATCCAGTTCAATTAAAAGTTGGCTGAAAACTACCACTTTCGAAACTAATTGCATACTTGGCTGTATTACCATTGTTTAACAGGCTAACAATTAAGCAATGCCTGACTGCACTATCTTTAAATAAAGGTGTATTCTTAAGCCTGACTGAACCATTTCTTCTGTCCATCAGTTGGTCTTACAATAATAAAAAAAAAAAAAATCCAGCCGAATGTGTCAATAGCCAGGTTAAGAAGCCCTGGTCTGCGGTGTTTTGTTTTGTTTTTAACCAAACCAGATCACACACCCTTACTAGCCTCAAAATGTAACAAACAGGGTAAGAATTCCTCCCTGTTCCACCCCATCCAAGGGAAGCATTTAGTAAGCCCCCAAAATCTGTGGTTGTCTTCATTGCCAACTATTTCGCACATGCTGCTATTGTCTCCTTTTAGTCTTCCCTTATCCTTTAGTCATCCAGGATTAACAGGCCACATGAGGCACCTCCAAACTCCGTACCTTTCTCGTTCTACTCTAAATTCATTTCTTCATGCAGATTTCTGCTGCATTCATGGGAGCAATGTGCAGTTTACCCTAGCCTTCAGGCGTCCTAGTTCTTGTTATTCTAATTATGTGTGGCACTTACTGTGGCTGCCACACAAATAAGAAGGCAGCAGGCAAGAACTATCTACCCCTAGACTGGCAGAAAATAATACAGAATCAAAGAACATATGAAATTGAAGGGTATGTTAAAAACCTCTCAACTAGAAGAGATCTCACTTCATCCCCAAGTGCTTCAAAGGTTCTCTAAGCACTGCATGAAAATGTTCCGTTTTACAAAGATATGACCAACTCTTGATTATATGCAATGCCTGGGGAGTGCAAGAGAGACCTAATGGGCAAAAGCCTGGCTCAGGCCCCAGTTCCTAATCTTGATAAACAGCTCTTCTGTCATCTGCATTATATACTGGGGCATAAAATAAAACTTTATTTGCAAAAAGCATTCTGCATGAATGGGTATACAAAATGTCATACATCTATATAATAGAATATTACTCGGCTATAAAAAGGAATGAAATACTGATTCATGCTACAACATGGGTAAAACCTTGAAAACATTAATAACTGAAAGAAGCCAGAAACAAAAAGCTGTGTATCCTATGATTCCATCTAAATATATGAAATACTGAGAAAAAGCAAATCTAGGGAGACAAAGTAGATGAGCGGTAGCCTGGAGTTGGAGTTAAAAATGAGTTCTGACTGCAATGGGCAACAGGGGTCTTCTTGGGGTGATGGAAACATTCTAAAAATGATTGTGGTGATGACAATTACCCTGGTCATTCTAAAAATGATTGTGGTGATGCATTAACCCTGTAAATTTAGTAAAAAAAAAAAAAAAAAAAAAACCATTGTATACTACACTTAAAACAGGTGAATTTTACGGTATGTAAATTCTACCTCAGTGAAGCTCCCACATAAGAAAATAAAGAGGGTTCTGCAAATTAAAAAAAAAAAAAAAATTGGGATGAATGACTGCTCCTCTCTAAGCCCTTTGTTTTTACATATATAAGCAAACTGAGACCCAGAAGTTAGAGAGGCTTACCAGTATAGCTAAGACAAAAGGGCTAGTCTCCAGAATTGAACTCTGAGGTACCATTCCACTTTAAGTCATTTGGAAGTGTCATTTAGAACCTAAAGAAAACGTAAATATTTAATTTGCGCAGATAAACAGGTCAAGATTGTCGGGGGCTCTCCCTTGACAGGTCTTAATAAAAACGTTAACGATCTATAGCAGTCTCAGGTGGCACAACGACGCCAAGACTTTAAGACCCTACAGATTTAAAAGGCATTCTGGTGCTGAGAGTGCGCCGAACACTGTCACGTGCCCACCTTGCCCACAGACTTCTTAAACTGCATTAAAAAAAAAAAAAAAAGAATCACTGGCACAGACTATGCACAGACTGAGATATGGCAGAGAAGCGAGGTCACTTAGATCTGACACCGGGACCTCCCTGGAAGCACACCTAGTCTGTCTGGAGGCTCGGGGCCGGAGCCGGGCATGTCACTTCACTGCGCTAACGTGGAAGTCACATAAAGAAAACAGGGAAACTGGGCAAGCCACCGACCCGCGCCACCCCGCAGAGAGGGCCCGCAGGACGCACACCCTGCGAGCCGCGGCGGCGGCTGTCGCGCGAGGTCCGAGAACGCACCGCCGCGGGGCCCGGCGCGCCGGCGCCTACCTGGGCCGCGGGGCCCGCCCGCCCGCCCGCCCGCACCCCAGCACCCGGCCGGGTCCGCGCAGCCCCTCGCCTCGCGCGGGCCTCGGGCACAAGCGGCCCACCGGAGCGCGCGGACGGCCGCGACCCGGCAGGTGGCAGGGGCGGCAGCCTGGGGGGCGCCCGAGCGCGCGGGCGGCTGACGTACCTGGGCCGCCTCAAGCCCCGGTCCGGCGGGCCCGAGATAACGGCGCCTCAGCGGCGAACACGCCTCGGCTCTCCATTCGGGGCTGTTTACTCCCAACTCTCGCGAGACCGCGCGACGGGGGTGGGGGGGGTGGGGGGGGCCAGGAGGACCACGGCGGGGAGCGCCGGCTCCTCCGCCGCCCCTGCGTGCCCTGCGCGCCCCGCGCCTGCGTGCGCGTTCTGGACGCCGGAGACCGCGGGCCCGGGCCGGGAGGACGGACGGAGGTCTCGCGACATTTGCGGCCCCAGGCACGGAGCGGAAGGGAGCGCGGCCAACATGCCGGAACGAGGTGTGAGGCGGTGGGGATGGGCCGATTTAAGGCGCGAGCTTGGAATTCGCCGGACTGTGAGGCCGGAAGCTCGGAAAATAAGCACAGGCCTGAAGGCGGCTGAGCTGGGCCAGGTTCTAGAAAGGACGACCCCGGCGGAAAGCCCCGCCCCCACTCACATTTTGCCTTAAACGTGTTGAAAGCTCGTTTCTCCGGTGCAGGTGTCCGCGTCCGAGTCAGGCTCATGGTTCTTGCAAGCTGGGGCGGCTCGCAGTCCACACCCCTCGCGTACTCGGGACAGCTCTGTGTTACCAGTGTGGCAGCGAAGGTGCCCGGTGAGGGCTCGAATCCTGGGCAGACTGACTCCTGACCTGATGTGAGAACCCCCAAATCCCGTCCCCACGACCTTCTAAACTCCTCACGGCCTTGGCTTCACCCTTGACAGGGCCTCCCGGTAGCCCAGCGCACACCTGCCGCCGGGAGTACCTGCGCCTTTGGGAAACAGGGAGAATTTCTGTAATGCTAAATGCTTGCCCTTCTGAAGTAACAAGGATGAACGTGCCAGAACTCTGAAACGTTTACATCCCAAAATATATATGGGTGACTCAGATACTAGAATCTCAGGTTGTTTCCAGTCTAAATGTTGAGCTGGCCCACACTTGGTGCTGGGCAAAACTCAGGCGCTGTAATGCATTTTTCTAGGTAATGCTAGTGGGCAATGATGTGCTATCGTCTGAACCGTTTTGTATCTTTTCTGAACTTTCCACCGCACCATAGTGATGCTGAATGGCACCAGTCACAGGAAACCACAGTGTTTTATCTCTCCTTTAGCGTGATTTTACAAAATTGATTTGACATAATGGATAAATACAAAATTACAATGACCATATCCCACTGCAGACATCTACTTTGTAATTTTGAGCAAGTTGTTTAATCAGCTTCCTCACCCCAAAAGAAAGGGATACTGACACTTAAAGGATGAGGGTTAAATGAAACAGACACATAATGTGCTTGGCTCACATTAAGATTCAATAAATGGGCCAGGCGCGGTGGCTCAGGCCTGTAACCCTAGCACTCTGGGAGGCCAAGGTGGGTGGATGGTTTGAGCTCAGGAGTTCCAGACCAGCCTGAGCAAGAGCAAGACCCGTCTCTACTAAAAATAGAAAGAAATTAATTGGCCAACTAAAAATATATAGAAAAAATGAGCCGGGCATGGTGGCGCATGCCTGTGGCCCCAGCTACTTGGGAGGCTGAGGCAGGAAGATTGCTTGAGCCCAGGAGTTTGAACGTTGCTGTGAGCTAGGCTGACACCACAGCATTCTAGCCCAGGCAACAGAGTGAGACTCTGTCTCAAAAAAATAAATAAAAATTTTTAAAAATGATTCAATAAATGGTGGTGGATTCTTAATCCTTTCCTGTCTCAGATCTCATATGATTTTATTAAAAATTTCAGAGAATTATTAACTTTTTGCATTTGCAAACCTTCATAAGGAGGCACTTTCTTCTGCCGCCACATAATGCATTTAATCTTAAAGTTGACTGTGTCATTCTGTTCTAACTTTGGGTAAATTAATCTTGTTTAGGGTCCTTTTAACAGCCCCGTAGTCACTATGCCACTGAATACACAACCCTACTGTTAGGAACCGGGGTAGACTAGTGAATTGCAAACACCATTGTCATGTGACAGTGAAGCCCCAAAGCAGAAGAGAATAATATTGCCAATTCCTGAGAATGCCTATGAATTGAAGGGGGCTGGGCACGGGAGAGAACAGTTACTTGGAGATTCAAAGGAGGAGCTACGGGATCCTGGCCTACCACCAGTGGTTTTTCTACCACTCTGGGCTCTAAAATAACTTCTAAACTCATGCACATGTACAGAATAAAGCACTTGCAATTCCATAAGGTAAACCTTTATTCAAATGAAATGTTATTTTAAAGAATAACAGCCGCTGGTGCAGGCAGCAGCTGATCTGGGGAAAGCCTCCCTGGAGTTGTGGCTCCTGGGGTCAGGACAGCTGATGGGCCAGTAAAAGAGATCCCAGAGGTCCTAGTGGACTTGTGCAGCCGGCCACACTATGTGCAGGCAGCTTTTGGAGCAAAGGCAGCTTTGCCAAAACCAATGAGCGTAAGATCATGCCTAAGTCTCTGCCGTTCAGTCCGAACCAGGAGAAAACGTCCATGGAGATATCCATTCACCATGTCCCATTAAAGCTCGCCCACCAGCACACCTTAGGTTTCCACGACTTTTCTGAGGACATCAACTTCATGTTCATGGTGTTGGAGCTCTGCCACCTGAGGTCTCTCCTGGAGCTGCACAGAGGAGGAAAGTACTGACCGAGCCCGAGGGCACTCCAACCCGAGACAGACCATCCTTGGCTGCCAGTGCCTGCACCGAGAGCAGGTTATTCACCAGGACCTCACACTGGATCTTGAATGAGGATCTGGAAGTGAAAACAGGCTCTGGGACTGGCATCTGAAGTCGAGTGCGAGGGGAAGCAGAGAGAGACCAATCCTGAGTGGGATTCCTAAGTATGTAGCTCCCGAGATGCTGAGCAATGAAGGGCAGTTTTGAGGTGGACATGTGCATACCCTGCATCATGCATACCCTGCTAGCAGGCAAACCACTTTTTGAGATCTGTCTAAAAGAAACCTATCTCCACATTAAGAACACAGTATTCCCCAGCCCTTCGACCCCATGGCCACCTCTCTTATCCAGACAGAGGCTTCAAATGGATCCTACTGCCCACCCCTACTTCATCATTCCACTGAAGTTCTCAAGCCGTCCCCACAGCCTGCACCCCAGTAACCAGAAGCCTCTCATAGTCATCAATAAAGGCATGAAGAACCTCCTGCCAAACCACCCCAGGAAAAAAAGGAACCAGAGGCTTCGGAAACAGGTGATACTACCGATGCCACCCTGGTGGCATGCAGTACCAGCCATACTCCATCAGTGTCTCCAAGCCCTCTGAGTGGGGGCTGGTGAGGCAAGAAGCAGCTGAGGATCCTGCCTGCACCCCATCTTCTGGGTCAGCAAGTGGGTGGCCTATACTGACAAGTATGGCCTTAGATATGGGCTGTGTGACAATAGCGCATACCACCTGAGCCTACTAGAGGAGTATGGCTGCTGCAAGGGGCTGGCTAGCTGCCTCCACTACACCTGTTCCGTGGTGGACAAGCTGCTATGACCTCAAGGCCTCCTCACAGCCCCCTGCCCCCTGGACTGGTGGCCCTCTCAATCCCACCAGCATCGGGGCCTGTTTGCTCCCATGGTGCTGTTTTTGTCATGTGCCCCTAACCCTGGGAGCTGGGTGGAGAGCTCCATCATCCTTGCAGGTGGGGGTTGCTATGTAAGTTATTTCTGGATGTTTGGGTGTGGAATCAATAGCTTGTCCTCCCTTCTCTCCCAACTCAACCATAGGAATTACGTAGTATTTCTATCAAATTTGGGGCTGTCCTTTCTTTGCCTTTATATGCATTAAACATATGTGAATCTTAAGAAAAAAAATAACAGGCGAGCCAATACTGAAACAAAGAGAGACAAATTTGTTTTGGAGGACACAGAATGTAAAGACTGAGGACATACCGCCTAACCCCTCTAGTTCCCGTATGTGACAAGATTGTAAGTAATTGAGTTTAGGAAAAAACAAAAAAGTCTCCTAAGAGCTGTCTCTATTTGCTGTCCTTTTCTTCCTATGCTTTCTTGAACCCACGACAATCTAGCTTTCATCCCCACCACTTGACTTAAATGTCGCATGGGAAAATCCCCAGTGATCTCTACATTGTTAAATTCAGTGATCAAATCAACCTTCATCTTACTCAACCTAACAGGAGAATGATCAGGAAATCAACTCAGGCCAGACGAGGTGGCTCACGCCTGTAATCCTGGCACTCTGGGAGACCGAGGCAGAAGGATTGCTTGAGCTCAGGAGTTCCAGACCAGCCTGAACAAGAATGAAACCCTGTCTCTACTAAAAACAGACAAATTAGCCGAGTGTGGTGGCGTGCACCGATAATCTCAGCTACTTGGGAGGCTGAAGCAGGAGGATCACTTGAGCCCAGGAGTTTGAGGTTGTGGCGAGCTATGATCATACCACTGCACTCTACCCAAGGCAACAGAGCAGCCGTCTGTCTCAAAAAAACAAAAATCAACTTAGTAGCTTTGAGGACTTACTAGACAGCCAAGCGCAATGGTGCTTGCCTGTAGTACCAGCTACTCAGGAGGCTGAAGTGGGAAGATCACTTGAGCTCAGGAATTCCAGTCCAGCCTGGGCAACATAGCAAGACCCCATCTCAAATTTTTTAAAAAGACTTATTAGGCATATTGTGTGTTACTAAAGTATCAGCTTTTAATGAATTATGACCACAGGTGTTCACAAGTTAATTTTTTGTAATCATTCTATGAGAGGAAAAATGTATCTCTCATTCCAAACAACCAACTTACAAACATTTGGAATAAAACTTCCTCCAAAGCAAACAGAAGCAACTGCTTTTACTGTTAAGTTTTCAATTCACATATTAATTTTCAAAGGTTCACATTTCCCATATTCTTAATCAAAAACCCTGTCCACAGTGATCCAATTATCTTTCAGATGAACTCGGGGGGGTGGGGGGGGGGACGGGAAGCATTTTCTGAAAGCTAGGAAACCTAAGGGAATTCTCAGTCTTGATATTTCACTAAAGCTACAGACAACTTTGCACCACATTTTTACCAATTAAGCACGTTTACCTATGTCCTCCCAAGGAGAGAATTTTAAAACATCACTGACAAGGTGTGTTTACTTATTCTCATCAGGTTATAATGATTCCATAACAAATTTATAAATCTAAGACATTACTGGACCACATAACCTTACATGTAACTATCTGGCAATATTTTTACATCAAGTTGCTACTGTGTGTTACACATCGAGTTACACTCATGTCAATGTGGCATGAAGTCAAGAGGATTCCAAGATAACTCCATCAAACCTTTGGTGTTACACAGTATCTCCAAGTGTGTAGTTTTTTACATCTTATGTTTTGAAGACATGATCCAGGAATGGAAGAGCTTCTGAGGTCTTCTAAGACCTCTAATCTAAGCCAAGTCACATCTGGAAATACTATAGGCAATATCCCAGGGAAAACTGTGTGCGTAACATAAAAGTGTGCTAAGGCCTGCTCGTAACAGAACATCACCTCACGAGAAAACGATGTACAGGAGTCCAGGCTTTCAACCAACTTACCAGCTGCGGCATCAGCATCACAATGCTAAGCTCTGAATTTTAAATAGGCACACACTGTCATATTCATATAGTGATTTACAGATGTCAAAGCACTAGGTATGTGCTCCTGAAAAATGGTTGGTTTTACAGGACCTGAACTAAAGACATTTCACAGTAGGTTTCAATGCTAACCCACACTGTGGGGGTTTGTGCATATTATCTTCACACCAATAAAATATTCACTATAATGCATAAATTCATTACATGAACCAAGAATGAGCTTCTAACTTATTATTTTGACAGTACATCACACCACACACACAATTTGTCCTACAATTTTAACTACTATTCCATAAATACTTGATGTTTATATTAATAATGCTACTGGAATGGAATATTACATAGAAAAATGTATGAAAACCAGATATAACAAGCTCTACAGGGCTAAATTTCAGTTATAAAATGGGTCACAGGCTGAGAAATCACTACTTATCCACAATAATTATTTTATAAATCAAAAGATGACTGTGGGTTACCCATTACATATCCAAATCGAGGAATGAATTCATTCCATAGATTTGGGGGGAAAAACCCAAAAACATAACGTAGTAAGTAATAGTACATGGCAAACCTATAGCACAAAATTTGGTAGGCTTGTTTAGTATTAAAAGGAATAATCTAGATTTTTAATACCCCATAAGTTGCCATGTTAAGTCATCTTGACAAAAAAATCTTTGTAATGTAACCATAAAGTTGCACACACATACACACACACACAAACACACACACACACAGAGTTCTCTAATGAAATATCAATTGAAGTGCAGCATTTTTATAACAAACAACTAGAGCTATGCAATATAATACACACAGATTTTTACAGCTAATATCAGCAATCTTAGTTAAAAATAACACTCTCAATAGTCTTTTCCCATGAACATTTGAAAACCATAATTCATCCAGTGAAACAGGCCATTTTCCTTAAAAAAAAAATCTGAAATTTTAAGAGCTAACGAGTCATAAGTATATTTCAATATTAGATTGCCGTGGCTCCTAGAACAACATAAATTATACAATATTTGACTAGCTTAGGAAAAAAAGCATGGAAATTAATTTACGTTTCCTCAGTCAGCTCCTATGCCTCGGCTGTTACTGACTCTTGTGCAGTCCACATGTCCCTTGAGGTTTCTTACGGCACTCTCTGAAAATACTATGCTTGCTTTACAAATGATGAATCAACAGTATACTAAATAATTAGTAATAAAAGAAAATACATAAAATAAATTAAGTATGTTTTTCCAAATGTCAGAATACTGTAGATTCCCAAGAGCTGGCAGAACTTCTCAAACGAGCACTCAGATTCACGCTTTGTGGGATAAGGCCTCCTTACGTAATGAACGGTTGAGAATATTCACTCCCCACACCCACAGCCATTCGGGCATATACTGTGCAAAAAGAAACTAAAAATGAAAGAGACAAAGGTTAGAATGTTAGAACCCAAAACCATCAACACCAAAGGAACAAGTACATAGATCAGCATATGATTTAATCAAACAAATATCCACTAATCACATGAAACACAACAAAGGAAAAAGCACTGAGATGCTACAGTACTGAACACCTATTTCTGCATAAGCTCCTCCCCTGCTACCTGAGTAAACAGCACCACTGACTTTCTGAAGCTATAAACCTGAGAGTATGTTTTTCTGTTCCCTTTCCTCCAGCCCTTCTTCATATTCAATCTATCGTCATATCTTATTAAGAAATAAATATATACTATTATTCTTATTTAATTCACAATGTAAGAGACTAACTGGAACAAATGGCACAAAAGAAAACTTCATATCATATGTTTGACATATCAAACTTTCTTATAGGCTAAAGATTGACAGAGGATTGAAATCTTGATAAAATTTAGATTTCTGCAACTTGGGCAAATTGTATCCAGAAGAAATGATAACTACAAAAGAAAAGTCACAGTAGCAAAAGCTATCAGAGAAATCCGCTATGGACAAATAGCAATTGATGCCTCAATTCTTTGTTGTAAAACTATAAACAATTGGTAAGGTTGAAAATAATTTGATAAAATAAAAATAGAAAAAAATGGAAAGTTTTAACAACTTTACACAAAACGCTACTCTAGGAATTAAATCACCTTAGCAGAATTTCTTAGCAAAAAAATATATTCTGAAGAAAAGTTCATCAATGGGAACAAAGTTTAATTGTGATTAAAATGTTGGTGTTCTATAAACATAGTTAAAATAGCTACTCCATCTAAACCCCATCCTCATTATATCTTCAATTCAAAGAAAACTTCATCGTCAGTGGCTTCTAAGACTACTTTTTAGGTTTCTCTGCTTTTCTCAAGTAATTAAAGGATGTGGAAACAATCATTTAAATAAAACTGCTTCTTATTAAATTGTTAGCCACATCTCTTCATAAAAGTTAAAAATTAACTGTTGATTTACTGTTTATTTATTTAGTAGTGGTAAATCTAATAATTTTTATACAAATAGTCCCCAAAATATTTGTTTGGTAATTAAGAAAACTCCAAATATTAAAGGAAAAAATCTAAACTAGGGCACATCCATTTACTATGCAAAATAAAGAAACATAAACTTTAATAAATGATTGAGTTTTCTCACTAATACTTAGACTCGCAATTTCAAATATTTAACAAAGTTATTTTTTAAAATACTAAAAGGCCCAAATCTTTGTCATGCCTAAACAAACTTTTAAAAAAATTCTGCCTACAATATTCAATACAGTAACTTACTGAACAGGTTGTATCCTAGGAGCAATAGGCTATGTCACATAGCCTAGGCATGTAGTAGGCCATACCGTCTAGGATTATGTAAGTATACTCTGTGATGTCTACAAAACAATGAAATGGCCTAGCAACTCATTTCACAGAACGTGTATCATTAAAAAAAATAAATCAATCAATAAATAAAAAACATTCTGTTTCCTGAACAAAGAAGTCCAAGAATATACTGAGATATTATTTGCCATAATGGTTACTACATACAATATAGACCTGTTTTATGTTTTTATGGATTATACTATTTACTTAGTAGTACCCCTCAACCATTACTAGAATCTTTTTTTACTTTGAAATTCCCATATATATAGTATTTTTATTCTCCTATCATCCACTTGTATTAAAGCAGCATATTTCATCTGTTTGATGTCACATAGTTTGAACTTTTAAAAATTTTTTTAATTAACCTACAAAAGAGAATTTAGTGTCTTAACCGAAATCATTAAGAATGTCAGGTTTAAAACTTGGAATTTACAATTCTCATGTTTCCACATCAGGTGTCAATCAGATTCCTACGTATCATTTAGAAAGGTTTACAATGCATTAACTTAATGACAAGACCTGAAAACACAGTGCTACCTGAATAGAATGGGACCAGTATCCTGTGGTCCTTTTCGAAATTCCAAGGGTAGAAACAGCATGATGTGCGTACACTTTGGGCGAAGGCACCAACCAGGGGCATTTATGCAGGAAGCTGCTAGGTGTGGTCATGTTGGTAGCTACACAGAAAGGGATGAGACTCTGCACGAAGATTCCTTTAGAAGCATATTCATACTGCAATGCTCTGCTGAAGTGGTCTAAATAAGCCTGTTAAAACAGAGGGGAGGAAAAAATTTTTAATTGGGAGGAACCTAAAAGAAAATTTAGGAGAAAAAAACTTTTTTAGGAAAAGATATAGTATAAGCAATCATCAGTTTCTGACAATTAGCTCAACAAATCAGACCAAGCAATTGTTAGTTAACGTTCTACCGAGTTAGGGATTCATTTTCCAGTAAGTAACACCTGACCTTGGAAGCCGAGAACGCAGCCAGCTGGGGAGTGGGCTTGCAGCAGGAGCCAGAAGAGATGGTGACGATGGCACCCTTCTTTCTCTCCACCATGCCCGGTAACACTATATGGACCATCAAACTAGCAGCGGCAATATTCACATTTATGAGATCCCAGAGTTTGTCCTCGGAGACCTGAGTGAAATACTGGGGGTAGGGATAGAACACGCCCACGTTATTAACCAAGATGCCAACGTCTCTGTCTTTCAGAGCTTCTCGAATTGGAATGTAGATCTCCCGGCCCCTGCTGAAGTCTGCAACTATGATGTCGGTTTCCACTCGGTAGGTGTCGGCGATGTCTTTAGCAACAGTCTGCAGCTTCTCTTTGTTCCGGCTGATCAGGATGATGTTGAGACCCCGGCTGGCTAACTCTTCAGCGTAGGCTTTTCCAATCCCATCTGTGGCACCTGCGACGCAAGCCAGGAAAAGTGAGTGTGCTCCGACGGTGCAACCTTTAAGAAGCATCTTAAATACCTCACTGCCGGGTTTAATCAGAGAAAAATTCACGCCAGCAATAAAGCAAGTTCTAGCATTTACGAGTCAAGGACAATGCTGCATCGATAATGTGCACGATGCCTACGGACCACTCTCCCAGACACCCTGGCAAGGAGTCGTTTTACATTCACCATGTGGATCATGGGACACAGCAGGAACCTGTTTTCAAACTTCTATCTGGCTTTTCTGGGAAACAATGATGAACTAAAATAAAATTCAAAACAGGTAAAGCACTTTTAAAAGCGGTTTCTAGGGACAATTTTGAAACGGAGAGCAAAAGCCAAAGGGAAAGGGGTAGGTAATGGGGCCGGAGTAGGCCCGGGAATAGGAGGGGCAGATTTAGGGGGATACAAATCATGGGGGGCAAGTTCTTCCTAAGAAGAGGGCAGTAAGAAAATGTGAACACAATCAGTGCAGGAGTCATACATTTTTTTTATCAGTTATGTTCCCATGAAAACATCACATTAAATTCAACAGCTCCTTGAAAATGCATCTGACTTCAAATACAACTTAAACAGAAAAGATTATCTCGATTTTAAATTAGGTTACCACTGACGACAGCCCATCTTCCATACTGCTTGATCAAGTCTGCTCGGCTCCCCAGGCGAGGGATAAAATGCAGCCTGATCAGGCTGTAAAAGTCACAGACGACGGTGATGCTTTTTCTGGCCGTATACCACGCTCCAACCAAAGCTAGAGCTTCCATGTAACAGTTGCAAGACCTGGCAATTTCCCGATACAAGAGGTAGAAGCTGTCAACAGCAGCCATGGCAACCTGCAGGAAAGATAAAGGTGAGAGGTACTCTTTGCTTAATAAATTAAAGGAACATGCATAGTTTGAGTGAAGACATCCAAGAACATCATATCTTAACAATTTTGCATTCACATAACAATAACTTTTCAAATGCATGCAGCCTGTGGAACCAGTCAATTTACAATATCATTATTTAGCATTTGTAGCTCATAAAGTTCTTTTCTTCCAAGGAGATTAATCAACATAGCTACCAAGAATTACCAAATTCTTACTCAAATTCAGATACTGTGCTACATGTTGTGGCTACCAAGATAAACACAATATGCTCTGTAACCTAAAAAAGCTCCTAGTCTAATATAATGACAGGCACAGACTTTTTAACTCAGATGACAGCCAGGAGACACACTTACTCCTCTGCTTTCTCCATAATTGGCAAGTGCAGAGGCCCTATTCCTCATATAGAGACAAAGTAGATGAACCAGAGGTAGTATCAAGACATGGCCTTAGCCTCAAGGAGCTTACAATCCACTACAGACAACACTAAGCTTTTGAAAACTTTAATATACATTAAAAATGTACATATTTTTTAAAAAAGAGATACCCACTACACTTAAAGAAATGGTTTTCTCAAATGACAACAGAGTGAGCACTGCTCCATCTTACTAACTTAATTTGTATGCCATCACGTTTGCCTGGCCCCTTAGGTTTGAGAAAAGAGAAGTCCAGTACAACTTTGTAGGTATCCAGATAGGTAAGCACTTACTAAGCACCTACTACATTCTATGTACTGTGAGTCACAGGATTCCAAAATGGATTAAATAATTGTGCCTAAGCGAGGAGGCAGACATTTAACAAAATAATTTAAAGTGCTGTATGATTTGCTATGTGTGCCTGCAATCAAAGCTAAGCCTGCAGAGGTAAACAAAGGTCAGGCGCAGGGGTCTGGTGGTGTGGCTAAGTGAGTGGACTTCATGTCGGACTACACCAGGGGAGCCGGTCTGACCCAACTGTGCGCTACCTACTGGGGACAAAGTATCACTAAGACTAGAAGAGACTAAAATGAAACGATAGGGGACTCAGATATACACAAACACATGTATAAGGATACAGCTTATATTATAAAAAGACAGTTGATTTTAAGCCAAAAACACCCCCACTGAAATATAAAACTTCTGGGAATGGCCCCCTTAAAGAAATCCCATTAAGATAGAAAAAAAAGCAAGTCCTGAAACTAAGAAAATACCCAACAATAGCAGCAAAAATTGGCATAAGGTTAAGGAAGAACGAGCGGATTCCCTCCTAATCCGATGCAATATAATTTGAGCTTAACCAAGTTTTGCATAGTAAAAAAAAAAAAAAAAAAAAAACTATGCAGGACAAAACAAAATAAGCACTGAAATGGGACACATGGAAGAATGACTCCACATTGAGATAAAAGGCACATAAAATAATCAAATAACTATTGAATAAATGTATACATGAATGTGTAGTCCAAATTATGAACAAAACATACAAAAGGCATATGATGACAAACTGAAGAAACAGGTAAGCAGCAGGACTCCTAAATGCCCCACAATGGAATACAACACCCCGAACAATGAAGTTGCACATTTTTACTGTATCACTAATTAAGTTGACATGACATTAAGTTTAAAAAAAAGTTTTTCTCAAATGAAAAATAGGGCCACTTTATTTCCTATAGGTAAAATGCTACGTACTGGGGTTCTGCTCATAGAAACTCACTTCCCACAATGAGAATGCCTAAGTTAATCATGAAAAAAGAATTACAAACTTTATAAAAGTACATAACCAAATACTTAATATGAAAGCCATGAAAACGAATACTCCTTTGGGGTAATTTGTCTTCACAAACCAGACTAGCTGAGATCACCTAAAACAGCGGTCCCCAACCTTTTGCACCAGGGACTGGTTTCGTGGAGGGCAATTTTTTTCACGGTGGGCAGGGGGACAGCGGAGCTCTGCACCCTGGTCCCTAACAGGCCTTGTACCAATATTTAGGTCCACGGACCTAAAATATGAGATACCAAGTTCAACAACATTTGGACTGAAGATGTCTTTCTTTTTCTGACCAACCATCCCTACAGCAGGCAGCAACACCCCTTATTGCTCCCAAATCCTTTGAAATGCATTCACAGTGAGGACCATCTGTCTCAGAAATGCTCCTCCTTCTGTGCTGTGTGAGGACGCCTCTGATTCCAGACGCCAGGAGACAGGGAGCCCCGTCTGCCGCCTGGGGGCCTACTTCCCAGGCTGCCTGGGCGAGCCAACGGCCAGGCGTGGTCGCAGTTTTCACACTGGCGGCAGTCCCTGAACAGTCATAATCATAAGACTCCCAAAGAAATGACCAAAACAGTCATTCCTCATAAGAACATCAAAAACTGAGATTCCATGTGAAACCTTCCTAAACTGGGTGTTCCTGAAATAACACTGGTAAAGTGTTTGTCATAACTAATCAAACACAAGGGCATGAGGAAAGTAAATACAAAAACCAATCACCTGTGTGCACTAGGACTTCTCAAACAAAATGTCATAAAATCAGAAATAACTATGACTAAAAAACCTAGACACTTGGAATATGAAATCTATGCTAATAACAGGTAGGTGTGTGTCTAGGATATTAAAACGATGTTTTCAATGACAAAACAATGACCATGCATCAAGCTGTGCGGGCTGAGTCACAGCAATGCCTGCGGGAAACCCCCGCACTGAGCGTGCAGAGAAGGTTCCAGCTGGAAAGGACCCACCAGGGGCGACGGGAAGCCGTGTAAAGGGGACGTCTTCCCCCTTCAGCCCCATTTTTTCCAAGAATGTGAACATTTTCGAAGTAAGTCTCTAGCTAAAGGTGCCCAACTACAAAGGGGCTCCCCGGTTTCCTGCTCTGGTCACTATGCACCCCCGGTTCTCCCCCCGCGCTGCCCTAAGGCCAGTCTGCAAACAGACCTGACCGGAAACAGACGCTCCTTCTTCCTCACAGCTCAGCTGGGGAAACTTTATACAAAGCTAACAGCAACTTTTTCAAAAATTAAAAAAAAAACACACAAATTCATACACCGTGAATCTCTGTAGGGCAGCAGGGCGTCTGCGAAATGCAAAACACCCTGCTCAGAGTAAGAAAGATCACAGTGTTTGCGGGACACACATCCACTCGCCCTTCCAGCTCGGCTGCAGTGTGCTCCCCCTTTCCTGCACCCTTCTTCTTAAGGAGCACGTCATCCAATGGGCCAAAACCCACTCAGATTAACTCAGAGTAAGATGGCAATGTGTGCAAACATCAGGGTCCTTGGGGAAACAAGGCACAGGTGCCAGGCAGGTGTCTGGGAAGCTACTCTCAAGGCCTGCCTGGGTTGCGCATGGGCCTTGTTCTGTCTCTGCACCGGGCGTCCTCAAACTGCGGCCCGGCCCACGGGCCACATGCGGCCCGCCGAGGACATTTATCCCGCCCACCGTGAGGAAGACATCTGCAGTGTTTGGGACAGCCCCCTCCAGGAGGTGCGTGGGTCAGGTGCTTCAAAGGAAACCCTGGTACGCTTTTTCCCTCTCCTTCCACCATCCTTCCAGCCCGACAGGCTGCGCGCCTCCAGGGTGGAGGCCAAATCTCACTCCTCTCTGTTCCTCCAGCACCTTCCACAAGTCCTGGCACAGCGAAGGCGCTCAACAGCTGTGTGCTGAATTCGACTGCACCCCGTGTCTCTGGCTGCAGCTCACAGGTGGGGTCTTTTCCTGCCCAGTTCTCAGTCTCCGCATGGCAGGAGACCTTCCCCAGCTCAAGAGCGGACCACCAACAAATTCTTCTCATCTTTCACAGAAAGAGAAACCTGCATGTTAAACCCACCAGGGACCCACTAAGATCCAGCAGAGGAGTGCGCACCTCCTCCAGTGGGGAGCAGAAGCAAAGTGGTGCCATCGTGGCCCGCCTTCTCACCTCTACCCACTAGACCCACCTCGCCATCTTGTCAGGGGAACACCACCCTGAAATTTTAACATTACCTTAAACACGTACTACCATTGCCAAATGTATTTTTTAAATCACAGAGAATCAGAGGAGGGCTGATGGCATTCAAGGTCTGGTCCTCAGCCCTGATGTACAGAAACACAAGTTTATCTTTCCTCAGAGGCAGCTCAAGACAGAGAGATCTGACTCACATGCACCAAAGTCACAAAAGACTGACAAATTCACATGCCTATTTATTTATTTTTGAGACAGAGTCTTGCTTTGTTGCCCAGGCTAGAGTGAGTGCCGTGGCATCAGCCTAGCTCACAGCAACCTCAAACTCCTAGGCTCAAGCCATCCTCCTGCCTCAGCCTCCCAAGTAGCTGGGACTATAGACATACACCACCATGCCCGGCTAATTTTTTCTCTATATATTAGCTGGCCAATTAATTTCTTTCTATTTTTAGTAGAGACGGCATCTCGCTTTTGCTCAGGCTGGTTTCAAACTCGTGACCTTGAGCAATCCGCCCGCCTCGGCCTCCCAGAGTGCTAGGATGACAGGCGTGAGCCACCGTGCCTGGTCCACGAGCCAATTTACTTATGAAAAATGAACAATATAGCCAAGAAGCATTCAGTTAAAAGAAGAATAAGTTCTGCAGACAGCATAGTGACTATAGTAAATGGTAACATATTGTACACTTGGAATTTGCTTAAAGGGTAGATTTTAAGTGTTCTCCCTATGGGAAAAAAAAGTAACTGAGTTGATGAATGTGTTAACTAACTTGATTTGGTGATCATTTTACAATGTATACATACATCAGAGCATCACACTGTACACCTTAAATATATACCATTTTATTTCTCAATTATATCTCAATAAAGTTGGCAAAATAAAAAAATTTAAATTAAAAATATTTTAAAGCTTTTTCTTGTGTCTACAGAAAAAACATCAGTAACAAAACAAAAGCAGAACTGTCACCAAACTAGGAAAGAAGAGCAATTCCCTCTTGTCTTTTAGGCATTTTATACTTCCACAGGGCAACCGTGACCAAAAACTTACAGGAAGCATTACAACTGCAGAAAATTATGGTCAAAACTGCAAGGAGCAAAGTCACCTCTTCGAAGCACCCGTGCCGTGGCCTGTAACGTTATCCTGCTCCACAATTAAGCTGACTCGATTTAGCAGTGCACAAAGGGCAATAAAATCCAATACAAAAACTTTCATGGATCAAGAGTTCTGGGAGAAAAGCCTTGGCTGAAACACAGACATCGCCAAGCTACCAACAGGAATGTGACCCAGGGTGGATGGTAAAAGAACCTGAAACAGACTGGCCAAAATGTCCTTAAAGAAAATAAAGCAAGTATGATGGCAATCAAAGCACCACAAGGTTGGAACACGGACAGTGTGGTCGGCTGAGTAACGGCCTCCTGGGAAGTTTCTGTCCTAATACCCAGACCCTGTAAATACGTTACCTTATGTGGCAAAAGGGACTCTGTAGATGGGATTAAGTTCCGGACCCTAAGATGTGGGGATGATCCTGGATTATCCAGGTGGGCCCGATGTAATCATGTGTGTCCTTACAAGGGGGCAGGAAGATCAAAGACAAAGAAAGTGACGTGACCACTGAAGCGGAGGTCAGGGAGCGTGCAATTTGAAGGCACCATGTAGGATGCTGGTACTGAAAATGGAGAGAGGTCACCAGCCCAGGACTGTAGCAGCCTCTAGGAGCTGGCAAAGGCAAAGCAAAGGACTGTCCCCTAGAAGGAAAGCAGCACTGCTGACACTCTGACTTTAGCCCAGTGAAAATGATTTTAGACCCTTATCTCCAGAAGTAAGACAACATATGTGTGCCATCTTAAGCCACTATGTTTGGTATTTAATAATTTGTTACAGCAGCCACAAGGAATAAAGATGAACAGGTAGATAAAGGGATGGGGAGACAGTCAGTCTAGCTGCAAGGACAGTACAGAGATCTGAGACAGCTGAGAATCCCGCAACACCCAGACTGAATGGGCATTCCCGAGGCCCCCTCATCGTCTTCATTAACGGCTGGAATCGTCCAGCTTCTCAGGGGCTATGGACGTTTTCATTGGAAAATTTTTTCACAGGAATCTTACTCTTTGCACTGAGTACTCCAAATCCTACCTGTCCTTCCAAGACCTGTCAAAGTCCCTCCCTGTGAAATGGTATTGTTTATGATTTTCATTTATGTTTCCCTAGTTACTAATAAGGCTGAAATTCTTTTGATGTTTATGTGCTGTTTGTGTTTCTAAACTATGAAATGCCTATTTCTAGCTTTTGCCCTTTTTTCTTTTTCACTCAGAATTATAAGAAATCTTTACAAATTCTAGATACTAGCTCCGTGTATGGTTTGTATCTCTTTATAGTGCCTTTGATGAACTGAATGTCTTAATTTTCATGTAGACAAATGTATTAATCTTTCTCCTGTATGGTTTATGCTCATTATATTTTATTTCAGAAATCCCTCCTTAGCCCCAGGTCATGAAGATATGCTCTATGTTATTTTCTAAAAATTTTACAGTTTTGCTTTTCAGATTTAAGTCTTTAATCATCATGGAGCTTTGTGATAGTATGAGGTTGGGATCTCATACATGTTTAATATTCCTCCACAACACTTGGCATGTCCTATGTATACCATATTTATTTAACAAATAGAATCCAATACTGCTTTGTTTTCAAAGCTCAAATTTCACTAGAGGAGAAGAAAATGTAAGAAGCTTCTCATACTTCGTCAGCACTTTGACAAAGTTATTATTGGTGTATCGTGACATTTTGGAATTTCCTTACCTTCTGCTGCCAATTTTTGGTATAGGACCAAACTAGCAGGAGCGTTGAGTAGAAACAACAGCAACATGGGAATTAGAAACCGAGATCCAATATTCCTCAATTTCGTGTCTGCATTTGTGCAACAGGAATTAAAATAGTAATCACAGCACCCCTCCCAAGGTAATGGAAAGCTTTCACTCACATAAAAACTTGCACATGCATGTTCACAGCAGCCTTATTCACAATAACCAAAAGGTAGAAACAACCAAAATGTCCATCATGAACGAATGAATGAACAAAATGTGGTCTCTCCATGTGATGGATTTATCACTCAGCCATAAAAAGGAATGAAGTGCTCATACATGCTACAACATAGAACCACCTTGAAAATGTTCTGCTAAGGAACAGAAAGCAAACACAAAAGGCCACATATTGTATTATTACAGCGGTATGAAATGTTCAGAATAGGCAAATCCATAGAAACAGAAAAAAAGATTGGGGAATGCTCGTGGAGGGGTGACAGGGAATGCCTGCTAATGGTGCTGGGGTTTCTTCTGTGTGTGATGGAAATGTTCTGGAATTAGTTACTGGTGATGGTTGCAAAGCATTGTGAATATAGTAAAAACTACTGAGTTGTACCCTGTAAAATGGATAAATCGTGAATTTTACCTCAATCTTTAAAACCCGACTGAAAAAAAAGTACCACCCATTTGTTGAACTCTAGGCCCCAGGAATATTCCTGCGGTGATTAAAACCACAGACCGAAAAGAGACTGCCTGGTTTGGAATCCAGCTCCCCATTCAAGAGCTGTGTGTCCTAGGCGAAGTTACTTCACCCCTGCACATTTCCTCAAACCATCAGTGAAAATGGGGATAAGTGTTCCCCGCCTGAGATTATGATGCGAATTAAATGAGGTAATCCTTCTAAAGCACTCAGAGCAGCGTCGGTTCCCAAGTGCTCCACAGACCTTAGCTATGAGCCACCCATACGCAGGGTGTTCTGTGTTTGATGTTTTAATAGCTATTGGCTACTTGCAGCCACCGGGGTTAAAACTGAGGGCTCACTTTATGCCAAAGACTCTAAGGGATTTATTCCTATGGTCTCACTTCATTCTCCCGTCAGCTTTATGAGGTGGAGTTACAATCATCCCCAGTTTACAGATGGGGACATTGAGGCTTACAGAGGTTAAAAAAAAAAAAAAGAAAAAAAACCGACAGACCCAGAATCCCACAGCTCGGAAGAGGCCGGGCTGGAATTCAGAACAAGGCCTATCAAAGCACAGCACCCGGGATACGGGGACCCCCACCCCAAGTCTGCCTCACGGTAACTTGCACACACCCTGCTACAATCGCCGAGAGGCGCCGTCGCGCTCCGGTTTGCGGGGCACGTCCCCTTAGACCGGGGACAAGCCTCATTCGTCTTCGCGGCGGGCGCCTCCCCTCCGGCCCCGGCAGGGCCCGGCCGGCGCGAGCGAACTCGGCACGCAGGGCCCGCGGGGCCCGCGACCGCCCAAGCAGGCGTCGGCGGGCCCTTCCCCTGCCCCGAGCGCCGTCGTTCTCCGTCATGTCCACTTCCCGGGAAATCCCACTCCACACCGCGTCGTTCAGGGGGGAGAATAACGGCGGCGGACGGCTAACGCCTCCGGGGAGGAGCCCGGTTAGGGCCCGCGGGCCGGGCCGGGCCGGGCCGGGCCGGGGGGCGAGGGCCAGCGGGCGGGAGGGCTCCGGGGGGCGCGCGGATGGAGTCTGCGGAGTGGGGGGCTCTGAGATCCGGGGGGCGCGGCCGGGGGTGCGCGGCCCGAAGGGAAGGCTGGACCTGAGGGGAGGGACGAAGACTTCCGGGGGCCGGCGGGGCCCGCGCGGCGCGGCGCGGCCCGGGGGGCGGGGGGGGCGTGGTGGGCGCACGGAGGCCGGCGGGGGTCGAGCCGAGCGGCCGCGGGGGCTGAGGGGCACGAGGCGGGTTCGGGGGCGGGAGGGCCGCCGCGGGGGGGGGCGAGGGCGCGGGGGCGCGGTACCTGCTGGGCGGCACACTCTCCAAAGCCGGTCCCGCCGGACCCGCGCGGCCGCCGCCCCCGTCTCCGCCGCCGCCGGCCGCGCCCCCACGTGACCCGCGCACGCGCAGGGGGCGGAGCCGTCGCGGGCCCCGCCCCCCCGGCGTCCCCGGTCCCGTTGGCCCGCCCCGAGTGCGCGTGCGCGTGCGCGGCGGTTGCCGTGGCGACTGGGCAAGCGTCCGGCGGCTAACGGTCCGGGCGCCGGCGTCCCGGACGGCTAGAGCGAGCGGGGCCCTGTGTGGCGGGGCCGGGGGGGGCCGGAGCCGCCGCGGAACGGGGCTCCCCGCCGCTGCGGCGTGGTCGGCGTGGCGGCAGTCAGCATGCACCCGGAGCCCGCGGCGGACCCGCCGGGCTGCGAGCGGGAGCCGGGCGAGGCGGAGTGCGCCGGCGACCACGGCGGCGCGGGCCAGGCGGGCCGCAGGGAAGGTGCCAGCCGCCGCGCGGGGTGCGGGGGGCGACGGGCAGACCCGGCGGGACGCCCCGGCCGCCTCCCGGCACCACGGCCCGGTCTGCACGGCCAGACGGTGACGGCGACAGTCGCAGCCAGCACCTCCGCCCGGGCGAGCCAGCCGACACTTGGGAGGCTGTAAAACTCGCTCCGAACACGTTAGCCCCGCCTGGCCGCTGGCAGAAGGGAGGCTCGGGCCCGGGGAGGCTGACTCCGGAGCCCAGGCCCCTGTCCGGCGCACCGTCGCCCCCACTCCCGCCCTGGATGCTTCGAATGTATCCGTTTACTGCCATCGCCGTGCAACAGCAAGGCTTTCTCCCTCCCCCTGGAGGCTGCATGCTTATGGCAGGGCAGGACATCCTGATTGAATTCAAGGCGTCTAGTCCAGTGCCTGGCATATGGTAGAGAGACGGAATGAGGAGTTAGGGGGTCTGGGGTCCGTGTGTGACCACGTCCCTCCCCCCTCTCACCAAAGTATCCGGGAATGGGCTTGAAAGATAGGCTTCAGCCTCTCCTGCCACTAGGCTTGGGGCCCTAAAGGAAGCCTTTTTTAAGGGTTAGATAAAGAAACCAGTTGATTTGTGTGTCGTGTTTTGAGCCCGGTCTGCAAATGTATCTTTGAGCGTCAGCTGCCCAGGCAAAGCCCATGTGAGGAGCTGTAGGGAGTTGGCGTTGCCCAGAGCAGAGACACTGGCCTTTGGAGCCACCCGCATTGGGTTCAGACTGTAGCTCGCCGTAAAGGCTTGGTGGCTGTTGGCCCAGAGTTTAACATCTCTGAGCTTTAGTCTCCTCATCTGTAAGCAGGGTTAATTATACAGGGATATACAGAGCTAATTAAAGATGCAAGTTTCCAGCATATAGTGGGCCATTAACAAATGGTCGTACCTTTTATTACTATAGTTGATTTTATATATATACTGAACACCTATTCTTTATTCCACAAACATTTATCTGGTGCCTCTTGTGGCTGAGCATTGAATACAGTGAGAACTTGATGAGTTTAAGGCACAGTCCCCACACACGGAGCGTTTAGTCTTGTTCAGTAGACCACAGGAACACACACACACAGGGCAGCAGCCAACAGCCCTTAAAATTAAGTGCGTTGGGGCCGGACACGGTGGCTCACGCCTGTCATCCTAGCACTCTGGGAGGCCGAGGCAGGCGGATTGCTCAAGGTCAGGAGTTTGAAACCAGCCTGAGCAAGAGTGAGACCCCGTGTCTACTATATAATACAAAGAAATTAATTGGCCAACTAGTATATATAGAAAAAATTAGCTGGGCATGGTGGCGCATGCCTGTAGTCCCAGCTGCTTGGGAGGCTGAGGCAGCAGGATTGCTTGAGCCCAGGAGTTTGAGGTTACTGTGAGCTAGGCTGACGCCATGGCACTCACTCTAGCCTGGACAACAAAGCGAGACTCTATCTCAAAAAAAAAAAAAAAAAAAAATTAAGTGCAATTCAAATTGGCCGATTTTGACTGACCTTTTAAAAAACTGAGTGGATTTGAATGTGCTCGATTTCTTTTTATCAAAGATGCTCCCACCATGTCTGTTTCTTTTCACGTGGCTTTTTTTTCTTTTGAGAAATTTTTAAAGACAAAAGCACAGAGACCATTATAACAAACACCCACGTATTGCCACCAAGAACAGAAAATTATTGGCATTTTATCATATTTACTTGCAATCTTTTTAAATTAAAGAAATAAACTGTTTCACATAAATTTGGTGTTCCTTTTGTCCCTCCCCCCATTTCTAATCTCATTCCTTTCCTCCCTTGTTCAGAATTTTGTATGGATTCTTCCAATCACGTCTCTATACATATGTGACCTTAAACAATGCATAGCATGGTCTACATGTTTTTAATTTATATAAGTGGTATTCTGTGCCTATTATAAAACTTGCTTTTTTCCCTTCATGTATGTTTCTGAGAATGATCCATATTGATAGAGGTAGTTCTTGTGCATTCTTTTCAAAGGTAGATGAGTAATCTGTTGGTTTATATACCCAGTCGCTATGGATGGGTATTTGCATTGTTAACAGTTCTTGGCTTTTACAAGCAATGCAGAAATGTAACATTGCACACATTTCCTTGCCTACCTGCACAAGCCTTTTTATGGAGACTCTACCTGGAAGTGAAATTTACATAGTCTTAGCTAATGCTTTAAAAAATGTTACACATTTAAAGAGGGCTGGTGTTCCATACTAAAAGTGGATGGCTATTAACCAAGTTGAAATTGGGGGAATTTTTTTTTGTACATTTTTTGATCTCTATTGACCGGACCTCTTTTATTTTACAGAAACTAATGATCCTAAGGAAATGGGTGTGGGTCCTTCTGACACCTCCTACCAAATCCAGAAGAAACAGAGTGGAGATAGCGGGTCACATGCTCACTTAGCACACTCAAGAGATGACAGGGAGGATCAGGGCACCAGGTACGTGGGCAAGCTGCCAGTTAGTGCACATTTATGGAGTCGTGTAAATGGTGTGGTTACTGCCATGTACAGATAAGGAAACTGAGGGTCCTGGAGATCGAAGAGCCCACCCAATGTCTGTGAATCATTAAGTAGTGAAGTCAGGATGGCACTGCCTGTGTAACACAGCTAACCACACACTATTAAACTTTAATGCCAGGCCTGGAGAGGGGAACAGCAGTAGTTCCTGATGACGCTATTAAAAGTATTTTTATTAGAACATACAGTGCACTTTTCAAAAATGCTGAAAGTAATGACGTCGGATGAGGCCCTGAAATCTATACCAAAAAAATAAATAAATAAATAAAGAACTTAAAATGAGTACCAGGCTTATAGGATGTTGTAGAATTTGGGGCAGGAATCGATGCGGTGAAGAACTTTCGGGATGTTTTTACAGCTGACGAGCTGAAATAAATTTCTTGTTCCTATTTTCCATTTGAACAGAATGACTAAAAGTTTTCTGCAAAAACTCTGCAAGCAGCACAAGCTGTATATCACCCCGGCATTGAATGATACGCTATATCTGCACTATAAAGGTAGGGACTCGGTAGAGGAGAGGCCTCATGTCAGGCAGAAAGACTCTATACATCGGCTGGGCGCAGTGGCTCACACCTGTAATCCTAGCACCCTGGGAGACCGAGGCAGGTGGATCACTCAAGGTCAGGAGTTCGAAACCAGCCTGAGCAAGAGCGAGACCCCGTCTCTACCATAAGTAGAAAGAAATTAATCGGCAAACTAAAAACATATATGGAAAAAATTAGCCAGGCATGGTGGCGCAGGCCTGTCGTCCCAGCTTCTCGGGAGGCTGAGGCAGGAGGATCGCTTGAGCCCAGGAAATTGAGGTTGCTGTGAGCTAGGCTGATGCCACGGCACTCACTCTAGCCTGGGCGACAGAGTGAGAATCTGACTCAAAAACAACAACGACGACAAAAAGACTCTCCATATCTAGTGGTACAAAACGTTACTTTCAGGGATCATCTTTAGTTCTCAGATTATATTTAAATAGAAATTTCAGAGTTCGGTGGAGATGTATGTATGGAAAAAGCAGTGACGTTTCTTTCAAGAAAAAGTCTTGCTTGAGTAGAGTTCATCAAGGGGCCGCTGGCTGTGGGAATACTAAGGAAGGTCATCGGTATATTTTATTTATGTTTTCTAAGGACTTTTAATTTTTCAAACCAGAAAGCTGATCTGTAAGTGCTCTGGGCACGAGAGGGGTATGCTACGAGGGTTGAAGACAGGCCCAGAGAACAAAGGATGGGGAACTTTGGGTGCCCTTTCAGGACGGAGAGGTGGGAACGGGGCTCAGGATTGGGGTCCAGGGTCACACGTAGATTTAAGTTCAGGTTCCCAGGCAGGGCTACTGCTAGCAATGGTAAAGAGGGGCGAGAGCTCCCAGTCTGTGCTGAGCTGGGGAGGGCCAACTTGCTTTATCAATCACTTTAGTGTTCATTTATTTATTCAGCAAATGCTTCCCGAGAGCCTTCTGCGTGCCCGGCGCTGTGCTCAGCGCAGGAAACGCAGAAAGGGATGTGGCCAAGATGCCTTTGGCTTCTTGGGGGACAGGGGCAGCCTCTCCACCTGTGAGCACGGTGCCATGCCAGGGAGACGCGCAAAGCCCCCCCCCCCCAAGGCCCAGAGACCTGCGGGCCTTGGAACAACTCCTGACTCGTGTCCTCGCCACCACCTCCTTCCCCCATCCAGAGTCACCCAGAAAGACTCTTGCTCTAGACAGAGTCGGAGAGGGACATAGGGCTGGGAGAGAGAGGTGCCTATTGCTGCGTCACAAATTACCTTAAACCTTAGCAACTCGAAGCACATTCATTACCCCACAGCTTCTAAGGGCCAGGCCCCCAGGAGCGCCCAGCCGGGGAGCTGTGGCTCAGGGTGTCTCGTGAGGCTGCTGGAGTCAAACTATCAGCCAGGCCTTCATTCTCTGAAGCCTGGCCGGGGACGGAGAACCCACGAGAGCCTCTCTAGGGCCCCTGGCTTCCCCAGGGCGAGTTCCTCCCCAAGGTTCCTGGAGAGATGATAAATAAATGAGTAAGGACTAACATCTCAAAGGAGGTGGGGGGAGCCTATAGAATATAGGTGGGTTTAAGGCTTCTTTGATTTATAATTGTTTAAAAAAATGAAACTTTGTCTAAAGGCTTGGAATGTCTTGCCCTGAGGATGTCTGTTAATGAGAGACAAGCCACAGACATCTATGGACACATACCGGACTCAAGGGGTGTGTCAAGTGAATTGATGATCTGCAGACGTGGTGTGAGCTTTGTCTGGCACGGCCTTGGGCCTGTTAGCGATTCAGTGTCTTAATTGTTACAAAGAGCAACTCCAAAAGGGAGGGGAGCGTGACAAGGTGGGTCTCACCTCCCTGGTCGACACGGCCAGCAGCTCAGCTTCAAGGTTTTCCTGGGGTCCCCTTGGCCAAGAGGGGGTCCATTCCGTCATCTGGGGGGTGGGGGCTTAAGATTTTATTTTAGCTCACGATTTCGACACATGTATTTTAAAGGGACATAGACATTCGGCCCCTAGCAGTAGGCAAAACCAAGGGTGGCCCTGACCCCTTGCCCGCGAGTGGGTGTAGGAGCTTAGCGGACACTAGGCTTCCTTCCTTCCTTCCCACTAGGCTTCGATCGCATCGAGAACTTGGAGGAGTACACGGGGCTCCGCTGTCTGTGGTTGGAGTGCAACGGCATACAGAAGATCGAGAACCTGGAGGCCCAGACCGAGCTGCGATGCCTCTTCTTGCAAGTGAACTTGCTTCGGAAGATTGAGAACCTGGAGCCTCTGCAGAAGCTGGACGCTCTTAACCTCAGCAACAACTACATCAAGAGCATTGAAAACCTCTGTAAGAGCGCCCGGCACTCGCAGTCTTTCTCTCCGCCCTCTGTGCTTTGAGGGGGGGGGGGGGCGCACGGGGGGGGGGGGCGGTTGTAAAATTTTTTACCGTGGGTGAAAGGCATTTTTTTTATGCCTTTGCTATTTACTTGTGCTGACACCTCCCCCTGCCCCGCCTTCCAGCCTGCCTCCCCGTGCTGAACACCCTGCAGATGGCCCACAACCACCTGGAGACGGTGGGCGACATCCAGCACCTGAAGGAGTGCCTGAGCCTCTGTGTCCTTGACCTTTCCCACAACAAGCTGAGCGATCCCGAGATCCTGAGCGTTCTGGAGCACATGCCCGACCTGGTAAAAACAAAACGGAACGAAAGAGCGAGGGAGGAAACGGCTCGCGCTGTTTTATGTTCACCGAACAGCAAGCCCTAACTTTTCTTTTTCCCCCTTCCTGCCTTCCTTTCTTCCTTCTTTCACCCTTTTTTTTTTTCCCTCTGTGTGTGTTTCTAGCTGTATCTCAAATGACAGCTATCACTGTATTGCACCCACAGGTACCGTTCAGTGTGGATCTCTGACAGATAATGACTGTTTTAGAGCATAAGCCCAACACTACCTTTGTGTCTAAATTATCATAACGGCTACATTTAATTGCCCAGTCTGTGTTCAGTTTTCCCCACCTGTCTCAGACATGTGTTTGACGGCGGGCTGTTCACATCCAAACCACATTCAGATGTTTACATCTGGATCATTTGTCTCTTTTCATGTGTAACCGCTGCCCTTCCTAGTTTTTCCCCAACCGCATTAGTTTTTCAAAGAAATCAAGTCCTTTGTCTGGTAGTTTCTCACATCCTGGACGCGGCCGGTTGTGTCCTCTCGGTGTCATTTAACGTGTTCTCCTGTCCCCAGTATTTCCGGTAAAATGGTAACGGAGCCAGAGGCTTGACTGGATCTAAGTCCCATAGTCATTTTGAGGCGGGTGAGGCCCTTCCATTGCACTGTGCCGGACAGCACGTCATGTCTGCTCACCTGTCCTTCTGTCATTTCAAACTGATCAGTGGGTTCAGATGCTGCCAGCCTGATGCAGCCGTTATGAAGTTCCCCATCAGTCCTCCTCCCCGATTATGTGAGCAGTCATCGCCGAACCTCGCCTGGATGCGTTGCTTCATGAGCGGTCACACGGTGGTCACTTTCTAGTTCTCTTATTCCTTTCGCATCTGTTGGCTGGAATGCTTCTGCAAAGCAGTTTCGCTCATCAGCGAGCGTGGTCCACACAGACAAGGCCAGAACAAACATCTGGCCCTTTGGTTTATCAATTTTCAGGAAAGTGAGCTGAGACCCCAGCAGCTGCTAGTGGTAACAGTGAGGGCCTTTTCTCTTTCGGTGTCACTATAAACTCACACGTTCATAGAGACGGTATTTGGTATGACGTAACCCTTGCTGTCATTTTGACTTTTGGTGTTCAAGTTTCCCTGGCCGTTGGCCCCATGAGCCCCTCCAGGTTGGTTCCTGTACCCTTTGGACTCAGCTCTAGTGGCCTTTGATGGCTTCCTTGCTTTTTAGCGTTGTATGTATTATCATGTACACTATATGGAAAAATATTGAAACTAGCAAACAAAACCTTCGAGTTCACTGTATACTGCTTAGGGTATGGATAAGGAAAAAAAGTGAGTCAATTGAAAGAAAAATAATAAGCAAACCGTATCAGTAGTTCAGGAACAATCTGTAGCATGGACTATTAAGAAGGACTAGTTTAGAATTGCCAGCACTTGGTGAGAACATCAAGCTGTATTATTATAGTATAATCCTTTTTTTGTTTTGTTTTGTTTTGTTTTGCCGGGGCTGCCATAACTACTGCAGGCTGGGCGGCTTGAACAACAGAAATTTATTTTCTCACAATTCTGGAGGCCAGAAGTCCGGGATCAAGGTGTCGGTAGGGTTGGTTTCTCCTGAGGCCTCTCTCTGTGGCTTATAGATGGCCACCTTCCTTCTGTGTCCTCACGTGGTCGTCCCTCTGTGCTGTACGTTGTCTGTGTCCCGATCTTGTTTTATAAGGACACCAGTGGGATTGGATTAGGGCACACCCTAATGAACTCATTCTAACTCGATCACCTCTGTAAGGGTCTGATCTCTAAGTACGGTGGCACTCTGAGGTGCTGGTGGTTAGGACTTCCACATGGGACACCATTCAGCCCATGACAAAAGCAGTTGTTTTGTGGTTGCGTTTACATTCTCCATAGACCCCTCTATTGCCTGCCCCCAACCCCACCCCCTGCAGGATAAGTTGCCTGAAACTACAGCAAGAATGGTGGAGATGGCATGCGAATGAAGCCTGGGAAATGCTAAACTAACCAGTTTAAAATATATTTGCCTTCTCCATCAATAAAAATCACTTTAGATATAACAAATATTTAATCTGTTTGGGCAAACAGATTTTAAAATAGCCTTAACCATTCACCTTCTTTGAGTTTCTTAAAGCAAGAGAGGAGGCGATAGTACTTAAAGTTGGGGGTGGATGGCAGGCTGGCATCGCGCAGAACCCCTTCCTCTTTCCTGGCCCTACGAGGAGATCCGTGATCCGTACCCCCCCACACCCGAAGGGCCCTCCCTCCTGGCAGCTCTCATGGAGATGAGCAGGCACTGCCTGTTTTTTCCCTTAGTCACTGCCGCCTATCTGCCTGGCCGCTGGGTGTGTTTTCTTAAAATGGGCCCTGGCTGGGAAGGGAAGAAAATGGTCAATTACACGGAGATTAATTTCAGTAAAAGAGATTGGGTAGTAAAACTAATACAATCAACCGCACTTGGAAAAGGCCTCAGGAAATGTTTTGCAATATCGCTCTGGAAGGACAAGGAGGTCTCAGACCTAAAATTCAAGAAGAAAGGGCTGCTCAATTATCTGGACGGTTCTGATGTCTCGAGAGCCAGGGAAACCTTCTGATTTCTCTGATCAAGTCATCAGCACATGACATCGGCACTTCCATTTTGCTCAAGAAAATCAATTTTGGGAACACTTATTCTATTTTTATGGGATGAAGAGTTGCCCAATTAAGAAAAAGAAAATCAATTTTATGTATTTATTCTTAGCGCACAGCACATATAAAATCATTTAATCACATCTTTTTTTAGTAATCGGTTCAGCTCTGCTTATCTTCTTACAGCGTGTACTGAATTTGATGGGAAACCCGGTGATTAGGCACATTCCTAATTACCGAAGGACAGTCACTGTTCGGCTAAAACACTTAACATACCTGGATGATAGACCCGTTTTTCCAAAGGACAGGTAAGAAGAGAAAAGCCTTTTGATCGTGTTTTAACTTTTTTTTTTTTTGAGACAGAGTCTCGTTCTGTTGCCCGGGATAGAGTGCCATGGGGTCAGCCCAGTTCACAGCAACCTCAAACTCCTGGGTTCAAGTGATCCTCCTGCCTCAGCCTCCCGAGCAGCTGGGACTACAGGCATGAGCCACCCATGCCCAGCCAATTTTTTCTATGTATATTTTTTAGTTGTCCGGCTAATTTCTTTCTGGTTTTATTAGAGACGGGGGTCTCGCTCTTGCTCAGGCTGGTCTCGAACTCCTGAGCTCAAACGATCCACGCACCTCGGCCTCCCCGAGTGCTAGGATTACAGGCGTGAGCCACCGCGCCAGCCCGGCCCAGATTGGACTTCAAAGTGTACGCGTGTTATTAATTTTCATCTTTGCAGCTACCTGCCTTATGTGCCCTTGGTTTTGATTTGGAAGAAAATGCACAAATTTGGTCAGATGGCGTATGTTCGGAATTCGCTTTTAACCTGGAAAAAGTCACACCTCCCCTGTTTTTGTGTCTTTGTTTTTTAACCAAGAGCTTGTGCGGAGGCCTGGGCGAGGGGAGGGTACGCGGCCGAAAAGGCGGAGAGGCAGCAGTGGGACAGCAGAGAGCAGAAGAAGATCGCCGACAGCATCGCAGCCCTGGCGCTGATCAAGCAGCGGGCAGAGGAGAGGAGAAGGCAGGGGAGCCGAGAGGGAGGTACGTGGAGCACGCACCCCCGTCCCTTTAGGGTAGGCAAGCCCGGGCGGTCACGCTCACAGCCCGTCATCTCGGGGATTTTTTTTTTAAACCACGTATTCACACACTTGCAGATGCGTCTGCAGTTGGCCTCACCCACCTGGCAGGGCCGGTCGGGAAACGCTTAACGCTCATGGGCAGTTCCAAACCACGTTTACGGATTGAAACGCAATTGGTTAAAATAGTCTCTGTTTTCCGAAACAGCTGATGCATTAGTTTTCTTTGGATGCTGGAAAGTAGGAGGAAACAAACAGCTCTGTTCTCACCTTCTGGACTCCCGGCACTCAACACACTTGTGGTCACCCCAACGTGCAGGTTTTTCCCTCACCGGCCAGTTCTCCAGCGCCAGCTGGGAGTGCCATGGTCCGATTCCCTACCCGGTGCAAGGGCCAGGCCCTCCTTGTGTGTTTTAAAATAATATTGATTGCTCTTCACCTGATTACAAACTATGAATGCACTGTGCGTAGAAAACAGAGAAAAGCACAAGTAACAGTGTAATCGCAGCAAGAACCCCTCAATATCTTGGTGGTGTGCATATTTCCTGGCTTTTCCCCATCTATGCGACACATATATTTGCATATAAAAGTGACACTAATTACATTGCTTTCTGCCTACTGTTTTGAATCAGCATGCTATAGCTAGTTCCATAAAAGAGACATTTTCTTATATTTAATAGTATACATATATATTTTCTTTTCCCAACTTTTTAAAACTTTTTAAAATTTTCAGAAAAGCTGAGAGAATCATAAAATGAATGGCTGTATTGTGTCCATTTAGATTCAGTGGTCCTTAATATTTTCCCACGCACACATACATATATACACACACATGCACACATACATACATACATACACACACCCATATCCACACATACACACATACATACATACACACCTGCACACACATGCACATATACACCCATATACACACACATGCACACATATGCACACATGTACTTATATACATACACACATACACATACATACATACATACACTTTTCTCCAGAACCATTTGGGAGCAAAGGTGGACATTGAGGCCCTTAAGCCCAAATTCTTCAGAGTGCATCTCCTGAGGACGTCCTGCGTTATGTTGTCATGATGGCTGTGCCCTTCCCGTCCATTAAGTGAGTGTGCGCTTAGTTACTGACTGTAAACAGCATTTGCCACACCTCCCACAGGGGCACGTCTTTGTTTTTTTGTTTTTTGCTTTTTTGGGACAGAGTCTCACTCTGTTGCCCAGGCTAGAGCGAGTGCCGTGGCATCAGCCCAGCTCACAGCAACCTCAGACTCCTGGGCTCAAGCGATCCTCCTGCCTCAGCCTCCCGGGTAGCTGGGACTACAGGCATGCACCACCATGCCCGGCTCATTTTTTCTATATATATTAGTTGGCCAATTAATTTCTTTCTATTTATAGTAGAGACGGGGTCTCGCTCTTGCTCAGGCTGGTTTCGAACTCCTGACCTTGAGCAATCCACTGCCTCGGCCTCTCAAGAGTGCTGGGATGACAGGCGTGAGCCACCGCGCCTGGCCTTGGGGGCGCGTCTTTAACTGCACCCCTCACCTTCTCCAGTCTCGTGCCCCTGACGGACACACAGACACCCTTGTTCCCCCCAGATGTCTCTAAGATCACCTTTGGGTTCCCCTTGTTTAGGGGCGATGCCACCGCCAGACGACGGGGAGGACCCGAGTGGCGGCGTGGACAGCGAGGAAGAGCCCGCCGCCGGGGACGGGGAGACGAGGCAGAAGATGGAGCTGTTTGTTAAGGAAAGCTTCGAGGCCAAGGACGAGCTGTTCCCAGACTTGCCCCGCGAAGAGGGGCTGCCCCCGGAGGTCAACGGGGAGACCGCAGAGCAGGAGCCGGAGGGGACCCTCCCAGCCGAGGCCCCACCATCCCTCGCAGCTGCCAGCGAAGGTAATGCAAGCAGGGAGGCACGCACAGGTGTCGCGGGCATGGGGCGCCACCCGCAGGGGATCCGGCCTCTGCGTTTGGAGTCCCTGAGCTCCGGGTCTGAGTGTCAGCTCTCCCCGGCTGCCGTTTCTAGAAGGCAGAGTTCACAGGTCGTCTCCCTGTCTAGGACAGCGCCGCCCCATAGGAACGTGAAAGGCGCCGTCGCTAGATTTTCTAGCGGCCTCATTCAAAACGGTCAAAAAGGAACCGGTAAAACTGTTAACACTATGTTTTATTTAACCCGATACATCCCAAATGTAATCACTTCGACATGGAATCCACATGAAAATTGCTCATATTCTACGTTTTTCTTGTACCGTCCACAAAGCCCAGCGCGTGTTTGTCGCGTACGGCACATCCCAGTTTGCACGCCGACTCGTCACTGGTTGAAGGGAGGTGGGGTCCCACCGAAACGAGCCAACCGTGTTACGCCGCTTCAGTCTTGAAGCTTAAAATTACTTAGAAGCAAAAACAACTAAATAAGGAATGCTCGCTGGCCACATTTTGAGCGCTCGGCGGCTGCGTGTGGCTGCGGCCACCATAGCAGGCGGTGCAGATCTAGAAGGAGCGTGCGTGGGGCCCCGAGTCATCAGACAGACAGAACTGCTCTCGTGGAGGCTGGGGGGACACTCTGCCCCGCCACCCTCTGGTGCTCTGCTCCCACCTTTGCGGGGGCAGGGGCGGTCACAGCTCTTCTTCCGACTCTGACATGAGATGGGGCTCAAGTGTCTCTCTGAGAAGCCTGACCTGTTCCAGTCTCATTTTTCCTTGAGAAACGCCACGTGCTGCTTTCCGTGGTTCCTGGCTCCACTGTGTGGGCGTGTTTGCCCGAAAGCTGCCCCCAGACGGGGATGTCACGGGCGTCATTGTTGAAAGGGTGCGGGGCTTCTGTTTTGAGCACACGGGGGCAAAGTGTCCTCCACGTGACCGTGACCTTAGGAGTCGTCAGGCGTGGATTCTGCGGAGGTCAGGACACGAGGTTCTCCCCGCACAGTCGCTCCCGCCCCTGTGAGTTTTCCACTTCGAAGCCGCGCCCCGCCTGGCAGCGGTTTGTGCACGAGACATGGGCCGCCGTCGCCCCGCTGAGCAGACGCAGGGCAAGACAAGCGAGCAGTGGCGCGGCGGTGGTCACCTCGGGCAACAGGAGACACGAAGCGAGGCCAGGGCGCCACGGACCGCGGCCTCCCCGGCCTTCCCCGATGCCCCTGCCAGGGAGATGCTGCCACCATTGCCCCATTTCGCAGAGCCGAAAACCGAGGCTCAGTGGGCTGGAGAGACGTGCTCCAGACCCCAGAGCGAGTGGGCCTGGGTTCGACTCGGGCGCCAGGCTCGGCCCCGCCAGCTCCCCGGCGTCTGCCCTTCCTCGTCCTCCCCAGCGCCGCCCTCGCCCGCGCTGTCTGTCGGGCAGGGGGTCCTTCCTCCGCCCCCCTCCTCCCTGTCTCGGCCCCAGGAAAGGCAAAGCTAAGTAGAAACCATGCATTCACGACGTCACTCTCCGCCTTTCTTGCATGGACCAGCCCTTCCCCGCCGGTGACCCGGCCTCGGTGAGGATGACGAGGAAAGACGCCCACAGCCTGCCAGCCTTGCTGTTTCCGTGCAGGGCCTGGCCGGGAAGGCAGGGGCAGGGGACGCTGGTCTGTGCAGTCGTCCCCGGACGGCCTGCAGGACGCCGCCAGCGTTTTACCGGAACACACTGCGCACGGTGCAGTTTCCGGACGGGCCCCAACGTCACACCCGAGTCCCAGCCCTCCAGTGGCTGAGTGACCTCAGGCAAACAGTGAAGCCCCTCTGGGTCCGTCTGTGCCTCCCCGGCACAGGAGCTGTCCCCAGGCCACTGGTGGAGCGAAATCGGCAAAGCGCCCAGTGGTTGTTAGTCTCTTCCCTGCCGCACCCCGTCCCCCAACCGCAACACGGCCCAGACGGCCGGGCTGCGGCGAAGTGGAAACGAGAGGCTGGGCAGCCGCCTCGTCCTCGGCTCCGTGGCTGGGGAGGCTGGAGAGGGAAGAAGAGCGGGCGCGAGACGGCGGCGAGAGCCATGGCAATCCAAAGCCCGGAGTCTGGGAAGCCACGGGGCGTCCAAGTGCAGGGGACCGGAGACAGCCGGGCTGAGGTATGAGAGTTCAGGAGGGCGGATGGCCTGCACAGGCTTCCTCGTCTAATCCCCACGGGGGCCCCGATGCGGCTGCGAGTCTCAGGTGGACACACTGGACCTACGGATAAAGCCGAGAGGGGCACCGTTGGTCTCTAACAAAATCAAAGCCAGGAGACGGAAGAGAAACCGGAGCACGGGATTACAAGGATACAGCCTTGGGCACCTTGCAGAGCAGGGGCCTGCCTGGTGGAGGAAGGGCCCCACGGCCAGCCCACATTCCCTAGGCGACCTGGCAATGACGACGGTGCATGAGGGGCGTGTGCTACGCCCTGGCTAGGGACAGGCACCTGGGCTGGCAGGGGCAGGAAGCGTGCCCCACTCGTCTCCTCGCCTCGGTCCCCCTGCCGGTCCCAGGCACCTGCTGCAGCTGCTGCTCAGGTCCCTGGCTGGCGCTCTTGTCGCACTGCATTCGCCTCCACATTACAGAAAGGGGCAGCCTTGCCGGTCCTTCCCTCTTCCTGGCAGATGGAAGCCCGTCCTAAGCCGTGGATGCCGGTGGCTTCTGCCACGGGGCTGGCTCTGGGGACCCGGGGAGGGTATCTGGCCTCCGTCTGCCCTTGGGCTGCGTCTTCCCCCGGGGCTTGTGCACCTGACGCTGCGTGTCCAACTCACCCCGAGATGAGTGACTTTTCGGTTTATCCCCCAGAATCGACTCCCGGGGTTGTGGCCACGGAGGGCGTTCAGGTGGTGACCGAACTCGACGGGGCTGAGGCTGAAGACCCAGAGACCAGGACACCAGAGACAGAGGAGGCGCTCTTCGTGGATGTACGTGTGGGGCGTTCGCCCTTGGGGATGAGTGTCCGTGTTACTGTTGGTGGAGCACGACCCAAAGTGTGGTGCTTGGGCCAGCGGGTGGGGAGCGGGTTAGAAATGCAGATCCCCGGGTCCCCCCAGACCTGCTGGACCAGAACCTGCACTCAGCAACATCCTCCCCGGGGGGCTGTACATGTGCACATTCACGTTTGGGAAGCGCCGGCCCCGTGGCTCCCTTTGCGCTGTGTTTCCAGCGAGTAAGTGACAGCGAGAAGCGGTCCAGCCCAGTTCACCTCACACAAAATCATTGTGTCGTCACAGCCTCTCAGCCCTCCTAGGACACTGCCCAGAGAGCAGCCCACGCTCCCACTGGCCTGCTGGCTTGTGACGGTGTGACTGTCCCCCGGGGCCCGTTCAGGGAATGTCTGGCCACAGCCACTCCCTGAAGCTCTTCCTGTTTCTATGGCAGTCTTAAAGGCATGGGCCCACAGGAACGGTGTCACAACCCCCCAGGGACTGCGCTTGGAGGGAGCAAGAGCAGGAGAGGTGTTTCTCAGCACCTTTGACCTCATGCCCAGTGGGCAGGGGGTGTCACGCTCTGGCCTGTTGCCTGCAGCTTTGCTGCTCCTGCCGGCTTCCTTGTTGAATTTCTAACTTCACCTGACTCAGTAAGAGTTAAAGTGATCGCAGTCAATATTCATAGTGGGTTACTCGGTTTTTTTGGCCTTGTGTATAAGAAACACATTTGGGCAACTTATCTCCAACATTTGAGAACTGACTGCGCGTAGAACCACAACGCTAAGAGCTAACATTCGTTGACTTCTTGCTGTATGCGCGGCACTGTTCTAAGCACAAATTGTACTGACCGATTTAACCCTTTTGATAACTCTACGAGGCACGTACCGTCACGTCCCAATTTCACAGACGAGGAAACTGAGAAACAGAGGTTAAGCAACTTGCCCGAAGCAACGCGGCTAGGAAGTGATGGCTCCAGAGTTCACCCATCTAACGTCCCACTGTCTCCCTCCCCCGCATGCCAACTGACCACTACAGATACCAAAAAAAACCCCACAAAACCCCACAATACAAAACATAATAGTCCTGCCCGTTTTGGAGGGGTACAAACTATATTACTTCCACACCACACAGAGTCCTGGCACGGGTTTGTGCGGAGGTACATTTGCCTGGGTCCCATTGCTTTCTCCAGACGAACCGGCCGTGTCTGTACCAGAGTGGAGAAAAGATGTGTACGTTCTTTGCACATGTCACACCTTGCAAAGTCTCGCTTTCACTAGGTCAGACACGTGGAGTGGCAGTCTGCTGTGTGTGTGTGTGGGGTCCCCTGTGCAGGGGAGTGTGTGGAGCCCCGGAGTGATTGCTCATTCCTCCCCTAACTGTGCTTGCATGTGACTAGGATTCAATGCACTGTACACGTTGGCAGTTGCCTTGCCTATGGTCAGAGTGTGTGTGCCTCCCCGGTGACAGACGGCTCATTTGCTCTTTCAGGACCTACCTGACCTGGAAGATGTTGATACGGGCGAGTCTCTGGACAATCACGATAAGGTTCTCTGTGCACATTTTCCCCACAGTCAACTTAATTCCACTTTCATTCTTGTCACTTGCAAAGCACATCTCCTGAACTTGAAAGTAAAATGCTCTTTGTGATTAAAGCATCACACACCTCCATAATTTTCACCTTGCCAAAGGAGATGTAGCTATTTGTTCTTACTCACTTCTTTAAGGTTTTATTTTTTTAGAGACAGAGTCTCACTCTGTCACCCAGGCTGGAGTGTGGTGGCGGCATCATAGCTCACTGCAGCCTCGAACTCCTGCGCTCAACTGATGCTCTTACCTCGTTCTCCTGAGTAGCTAGGCCTGCAGCTAATTTTGTTAAATCTTTTCTAGAGACGGGGGTCTTGCTAAATTGCCCAGGCTGGTCTCGAACTCCTCACCTCAAGTGATCCTCCTGCCTTGGGCTGGCTGCCAAAATGCTGGGATTCCAGGCATGAGCCGCCGTGCCACTTTACGTTTTTGATTAACCACTTGGGTTTTCTTGAACACACATTTTATTGCTGGTGTGTAATAACTGACTACTGTGCATAGTGCCCTGAACACGTTTTTCTGTGCTTGTGATGTATTTGTATGTCACTCCTATGAATACCTGGTTGAACGTAGCTACGCGTACACAGAGGCAAGGAGAGGAGTATACGAGGCAGCAAGGGGAATTCTCCCAGATGGCCCGGCCCTCCCCCCGGGGCGTTACTCAGAGCCATAGGTGTCAGGCCCAGCCCCGAGGGAGAAGGAAGCATCAGACATAATCTACGTGCACGAGCTTTCATGAAACACAGGAAGTAAATGCAGTTGCCGTGGGTGGACAGATACCCAAGGAGCTAAGTCCTAGAGAGTCAAAGCCGGGGCCAGGGGCGTGCCGGCCAGAGGCCGGGGCTCTGGGGGAGCTCATTCAGGTACCGGGCAGGGAAGCACAGCGTGGACACGGAAGAGAGTTGGAAAGCAGTGTAGACATTGGCTGCACAGCTCGGCGGACACAGCTGGCCAAAGTGTCCGTCCCAAGGCCTGAGTCCTGTGTTCCCTTGGGCTTTTTTGTAGGTGGCAACAGAATAGTTTGTAGTGTTAATGTAAAAAAGGAGAATGGGCACAGTGCACGTTAGAGCGGCTCTATTGTGAAAACAGAAACGTTCAAACACATCTGTTCTTTTCATAGAAAATGTGCTTTCCGAAGATTGAGGTCATCTCGAGTTTGAGTGACGACAGTGACCCTGAACTAGACTACACATCCCTCCCCGTGCTAGAAAAAACGTCCACAGACGCCCTCTCAAATATCTTCGCGGTCTCTAAGGACCCCTCAAAGGCGGCTCAGGTGCCCGTCACAGACATATTTAAAATAGAGGCGAAGAGGGACGTGGAAGCTCAGAGACCGGACACCAAGTCCCCGAGACCACTGATTGAGGAGCTCAGCGATGAGGACCCCTCAGGCCAACCATCGACGTCCCCTGCCTCGCTCCCTGCCTGTGGAGACGAGGACACTGGGCTTGCTGAAGCCACTGCACCAGGTGAGATCCCAGGGCCCGAAGGCTTAGCGTACAAATGTTGACTCCCCACCCAGGGGCGAGGCGGGTGGGGGTGCCGCCCGAGCCTTTGCGCAAGCACCCACGTGCGTGGGGAGCCCACAGACCCGGTCCTGAGTGCCCGGCTCTGGAGCCGCCCTTCTCGGGGGCCGAGGCTGGCTGGCGTGGAGCCCACCGGGCCCCTGCGGTCGGGCAGATCCAGCAGTGTTGGCCTAGGAGGCCTGGGGGGCTACGGGGCCTGCATCTCCACCCCTCCCCACCACCCCTGGCCCTCGGCCTTTCTAGACCTCGGTTTGTGGAGGAGGGAGGGGACGCTGGCATCCTGGCTGAGGACGGTGGGACCAGTGAGGGTGACCGTTGCTCCACGTGAAGATCTGGCCCAGGTGAACCCTGCACATGCCCGGGACACCTTTGTGGCAGGGGCAGCGTCCCGAGGCCTGGCTGGCAGGACACATAAACCCGTGTTGGGCGTCAGGGGAGCCTGGGGGATGCAGTCTGTGGGGGAAGCTGGCCAGTGCGGGCTGAGGATGAAATCGCCACAGTGCTTTTGTTCAGCACTGGTCTTGGGACGTCACCCCCTCAAGGGGGACAATGCCCACTCTTAGCAACGCCAACGGGTCACCAGGCTTTCTCCGAAGCAGCCGGAGGGTGGGCTGCGCTTCCTGGGCACAGTGAACTTCCTTCTCTTTAAACCTTTAGGAAGCAGCACCGAACAGAGCGAAGTGCATTCGGAGCCTGGGGTGGGGGCGAGCCAGGACGCCGCGTCTGGCTTGGACTGAACCCCCAGGCGGCCCCTCTGCCCTCGGACTAACAGTGACAGGGAGCGGGCGCAGGTCACCCCTTCGGCCGGCTCTCCTGGCGCCCCCAGCGTAGCAGTGACTGGAGAACGCGCTCCGGGGCCTTCCCTGGACACCCGCCCGGGCCGCCTGCTCACCCCTTCCCCCGCCTGAGTCTGCACACGCGTGGACCACACCATGGTCCTTATAGTCAAGAGTGTCACTTGACCTCCCCCAGTTATTTGTGATATAAGCAGTATAGTTATAAATGTCTCTTTTTGACCATGATAAACATCTTGACATCCTTGTGAGTCAGTGTGTTACTGGACTAATATCTGTGAGAGTCACGTACGTTTCTTTCCACCCGCTACCCTGCGACCTTTTCCCTCTTAACGTGAGCAGAAACTGCGATCAGATCCTGGTCCCCATGACATTTTCCAGTGGGTGTTTGCCCCAAAGGAAAGCAGGGTCCCCCACCAGAGCTGGACAAAGTCAGCGGAACTGGAACTTCGTGCATGAGACGTCAGCAGTAAGGCGACGCTGTCCCATCTAAGAAACACGATCACTGCCATGCTTGGCGACAGGTTTACTCAGTCCCTGAACCTGGGTCCACAGCATGTCCCTCTACAAAACATCAGATCACAGCGGAGACTCACAAAAACAAACCCAAATGACAGCCGCTGACAGCCACCGTGCCTCCCTCCCGAGGCACTGCCAAGCATGAGCAGCGCTCCGGGGAGTCACTCCACCCTCACCAAACACGGGGAGCTCGTATCGCTGCCTGAAGACTGCGAGAGTTGCCTGAAGCCCCCAGCTAAGGCACAGCAGAGCCTGCTGTCTCTGGGAGAACTGGCCCTGCAGCATCACCAGCCTCAGGCGTGCCCAGGGGTGACCTTGCCAATGTGCCTTCTGGAATCACCTTCAGACACGGATACAAAATAAACTATTTTGTCGCTCCATCCCTTTGACTTGGCTCATAATCACTCGGCCTTCAGGAGAAAGCTCTGCATCACGGAGGCCGTTCTAGTTCCTGAGTTCCCGCAGTGGAAGGCACAGCTGGCCCGGAGGGAGCACGAGGGTCTCTGGGCACGGGGGGCAGCCTGCCCTGTGCCCTCAGAAGCCCATGCGGGGCTTCTTCCGCTGGGGCTGAGCACCAGAGGGGACAGGTGTGTGCTGCTGGGACGGGGTGGTCCGGATGCTGGAAGCCTGGGAGGGGATTGTGGCAGGATGTCCTGGAGAGTCCCTTTGGAGTGGCAGCTTGGCCACGTGGTTCTGGAAATCGTGCTGCTGGGAGGGGGTGGCCTGGATGGGGGGGGTGGCGGTACATCCTGGGGCGTCCGTGTGGAGTGGCAGCCTGGCCATGTAGTCTTGGAGGGTTTTCCGCCGCTCTGGGGGGATGCCCGGGGCCCACACATCTGCGCTCAGGTCCTGGGAGGGTGGGGTCGCTGGGGGCCGAGGCCTGGCCTTAGCCGATGTCTGCTCTGGGCTGTGAGGCGGGCTGGTGGCATCCAAGAGGTCTAAGCGGCCACTGAGCGAGGAGAAGGTGCTGGACAGCTGAGTCCGGCGCTTGGGCCGCTTGAGCCGTTTCCTAGCATCCGAGGTCCTGCCCTGCCGCTGCTCCCACCAGGCAGCCCCTCGGCCCTCCCAGGCTTCCCCCAGACGTTCACTGAGCTCATCCTCCGGGACTGACTCGGGTGCGGGAGGTGGCTCTGCCGTGGGGAGGGGGCCCAAGTCCCTCTGCAGCAGGAGCTGCCCTTTGGCCATGGCCTGCCGCAGAGCCTCTGGCACTTTCCCGCCACGCTTCTGCAGTTCCACGTGGCCCAGCTGCTGGCGGTGGGAAAAGGTGGGTGCAACCCACACGGGGGGATCCGGGGGCACCTCCAGCAGGACCTTGAGCCACTGGCTGCAGCAGGCAGTGTCCTGAGGGGTCCAGGAGGCTGTGGGGGCAGGGCAGTCAGGCCCGGGGTCGCGAGGAGGCCCGGCATCTCTGCAGAGGCTGGAGTCTGCCCGCAGCCGGAGGTCCTGGTAGAAGACGTCTCCAGCCGCTGTGAGCTGGAAGAGCACCAGGCCCTGCGTGGACGCCGAGGGCGGGATGGCGGTGGCCAGACCTGGAGACAGGAACGACAATGCTCTGCAAGGCCTGCAGGGTGGAGGGGAGCTCCCCCACCGCAGCCCCCCTGCAACCCCTCAGCTTGCTCCCCTGCCCCAGCGCACCGATGGTTGGCGCTTTCAGACGCTCCTCCAGCTGCCACTGGCTCTTGGGCTCCAGCAGGGGAAATGCAGAGAGGGAGTCGGTCCTGCAGGGAAGCGCCTGGGGGGGCCCGGCCAGCCGGGGCGCGGACGCTGCACCTCCTGAGGAAGGACAGGTGGCAGAGGCCAGGCCCACCCCGCCCATCTCCCCCAATGCCTCCCACCATTGCGGCCCCTCACCTGTGATGGGCAGCAGCTGCAGCTGCCCGCCCTGGCCTGCCAGGAGCAGGGGCTGCGGGCAGCCGGGCAGGGGCGGAGGCAGCAGCCGGGCCAGCAGGGGTGGGGAGGGTAGGCCATGGTTCCACTTCAGCATCGGCACGAGGGGCAGGCGCTCGTCCACCAGGTACAGTGAGAACTGGGGGCCCGAAGAAGCAGAGCGAGGGGGGTGGGTGAAACTTGAGAATGAGCTGGGGCCCCGAGTGGCTCTTAGGCTGATCAGCCCTTGAGCCTCTCCACCTGCACCTGCCAGCCCTGCCCAGGAAGCTTCTCCTGAGTGGGTGGCATCATCACCAGGGCTGACCCACGGGGGGAGGGACGGACAGCACAACTGGGACAAGGGTTCTCAGAAGGGGTGCGGAGCCTCGTCACGCAGGAGCCCATCTGGCTTTCCTGTGCCACCCCACACTCTCCTGGCCTGGGCCTAACACTACCAGCATCCGGGTCCACTTCCCAGTCCCGAACACGTGGCAGGAGCTGTCTAGCTTTGTGTGTCCCCTGGCCCTGATGCCTATCCCCACCTGCTCCATCCCCAGTTACACCTCAAGTCCTGCTAAGATGTCACCTCCCAGGGAGGCCTTCCCCACCCACCAGGCAGCACTGGCTGCAGAACTCTGTAGAACTCACGTCTGGCATGAGTTCTGCGTGCCACATGCAGATGCATGTGGCGGTTGAGCCTGGTTTCGCCCGAAGGTGGCCAGGTGCAGCAGAGCCGCTGGCAAACAGCAGACTCAAGTGCACATCTGTGACAGACCCTGGGTGGGGGTGGCTCACCTGGGTACAGACGAGATGGAGGGTGGGGGGCAGAGACTCGGGGCTGGACTGCCCCAGGTACTGTGTGAGCAGGATCCGTTCCCCTTTCTGGCACGACGCCTCCGCCCCTCCACGGAACAGCAGCAGGCCGCAGCCCGGCGGGCCCTGGAGGAGAAGCACAGCATCAGCCCTCCCCACGGCCCTAGGCCTGTGCCACCGTCCTCGCCCTGGCCACGCTCAGCCCAGGTCTCCTGCCCCCCACCCCCATACCTGAGTGTCGACCATCTTCACTCCAGTGCGGTCCCCCACGGTCAGCACCCGAGGGTGGGCTGTGAAGTCTGCCCAACGCCAGGGAGACGGGTCCCGGAACACAAGGGTGTCGGGGTCTCTGTAGACTTGCTGCAGCCTTGGGGAGAGGTGCAAGCCATGGGGTGGGGGGACGGGCTACGGGGGGCGGGGTCAAGGGGTCCAGACACGCTAAACAGGAGAAGGGGCATTACCCGTCCTCAGGGGTCCACAGACAGACAGCTCCCGATCGGCTGCAGACGGCCAGCTCCCCGGGCAGGTGAGGGCTACGGGCACGAGTGTGATTAACCTCGGGCTACCTGTGTCTTCTCGCAGACCCACCTCCTCGACACCAGCACAACTCACCCTGCTCACCTGAGACTGATCCCTGTGGCCCCCTTCTCAACCTGCAGCACCTGCAGCAGGGCTGGCTGCTGCCCCGGTTTCCTGACCTTCCACACGGCACAATGGTAGTCAGCACGCACAGCCAGCATGGCTGCGAGGGGAAGGAGAGGGAGAGGGAAAGGGTCAGGGTTCAGGGGTCAGGCAGCAGGTCAGCCAGGCAGGGAGGGAGCTAAGGGCCTTACCTTCGCCCTGAACAGTGGAGGTTGCCACCTGCCGCACAGGTCCCCGGAGGTGGATGCGTCCAGGACACCCAGGGACTTCAAGGTTGCCATCCAGGGTCAGCTTGACCTCTTGGAAACCTGGGCCTTTTGCTAAGGATCAGGGCAAGAGCCAGGCCCCCAAATTTCTACCTTTCCCCTGGGCCGTGCCAACACCCTCTCCTCCACCAGAGGGGGCCCGCTGGGACCTCCTGTGTAGCTAGAAAGGATACACAGCGTGTCCAGGGTGCCTCCACCAGGGTAGACCAGCTGCCCGGCCTGGGGCGTCCTGCCAGGCACCCAGGCCAACGCGCCCCCAGTGCAGGCCTCATCCAGGAGCAGCCGCTCCCACTGCGCCGCGAGCTCCTCGCGCAGCAGCTCTGCCAGGAGGTTCGCCACCGACTTGCCCAGGATGGGGCCCCCGAGGACGGAGAACCGGCGCTGCCGGTGGGTGATGTAAGCCCAGGGACACCTGAGGACCAGAGGGCAGCAGGAGGCTCACACTGTGTTGGTGACAGGGGAGGAGGATTGGGTCCCATCCCAAGTAAGGCCAGGTGTGCAGCGCACACATTTTCCATCTGCCTAGAATGTCTGTCTTTGGGAAACCACTCCACCCTGCTCCTAGGGCCCAGGGGCAGGGTGGTCATATGACCCAGACCTGGCCATCAAGAGTACTCCATTGTCCCTGCCAGTGACCCAACCTGAGCCAACCAAAGTCCTCTCCAGGACTTCGGGTGCCTCAGGAAGAACGCTGACTCCTTCCTTGGAATCGTAAGCCATCCTGTTGCCACTTGAAAGCGGCCTGTCCAGGAATTAAGCCAGGCAGAGGGAAGTGGATGAGAAAATAGAGACAGAACCCTATTAACATTATTTGAACACCTGGATACAGCTATTCCTGCAGTCCACAATTTTCCATTTCCTTTCCCCTGAGGCTAGTTGGAGTGGGAAGCTCTGTATAAGAAAGTGTGTGGCTCATGACCACATGGGGCGGGGGAAGCGACTGTGCTGACAACTTGGGGGCCCGTCCCAGCTACCTCCTGTCACCAACTAGGCCTATCCTCCTCGTCCTTTCTCACTAGCCACTTGCCCCCAGGGCTGGTGTCCACCGAGGTTCTTGAACAGGGTCTTCACACTGATCACTGTCTTCTTCTTACTGCGGCTCTGCACGGAAAGGCCTTGTCAAGCTTGCACTCCTGAGGGTTCACCCCTGCAGGGAAGCAGGGAGTCCCTGCCCCTGGCGAGCCAGGGCTCACTCACCCTTGCTCCCTCCAGTTTGAAGTTCTCCAGCATCAGCTTCCCCAGGGGTGCGAAGGCTATTTCCCCGTGGTCCCACAGGAACCGGCTGAGCTGCGGAGGGAAAATGGCCAGGTCACTAAGCACCGCCGCCAGGCCACACAGCACTGTCCACCGTGGGCCCACTCACTTGCTCAGTGACGTCCAGCACGACGCGGGGCTGCTTCCGGTACCGGTACCCTCCGCGGAAAAGCAGGTCCTGGGCAGTCAAGCCAGGGTCCCAGGGATCTGAGAAAGAAGGGGATCATGGAAAGGACTGGGAAGGGCACAGAGCGGGGCCAGGTGTCCCTGGGCCCTGTGGGAGTAGAGCCCATCGACAGGGAAGCCATGCTCTCAGGAGGCGGAGGAGAGAGAGCCCAGAGGGAGGGGACCTTACCGGGGGCAGGACGCAGCAAGGGGAGGGGCCCAGGGGTCACTGGCTCCCACACCAGGTCCTTGGCCAAGTCTGGAGCCCCATTCTGAAGGGAACACAACCACAACGACAATATTACAATGAGGCAGACCCTGAGTCAGGCACCCTGCAAGCGCTTGTCTTTCACGAACTCACCCAATCTTCAGAACAACCCTGCAAAGTTGCTGCAACTGTAGTCGTCATTTTACTAATGAAGAAACTGAGGTACAGGGAGGCTGTCAATTGCCCCAGATGACAGAACCAGTGAAGAGCAGAGCTGTGATTTGAACCTAGGCAGCCTGACTCCACAGTTTGCGTCTTTGACCTCCACCGTCTCTCGGAGGAGGAAGCCCCCCATGCCATTGATGGCTGACCTGCACCCCACTCAATCCTCACGTCCCTCAGGAGGCCTGAGCGCCACTTACGCTGGGAGCCCGGCAGGCTGCCCCACCTCCCATTGCTGTGCTGGCTTAAGACATCTCAGCTCAAACACTCAGGTACAAAGGAGCCAGCAGGCTAGACTCCCAGAGGAGTGCCAATTTGATGTTAAACCCTCCCTTGTTAATGAGGCCATCCCTCAACCCTATTCCCTAAGACCCCACCCTGCTGTCTCTTTTTATTTGTGAATCTGCCAGCCTTCGTCCTGAGCCTAGCTGTCTTTGAGTGGCAGGCAGATGGCTTAGGATTCCAAGGAAAGAGCTAGGGTCCTCCTTGAGGCACCAGCAGAAGTCCTGGGAGGTCCCCCTCCCTTCCCCCAATCCACAGGCTGTTTCAGCATCCTTTTCATTTCACTCAAAGCTATGATCACACTTCGTAATTATTTCATCCATCTGTTTGTTTATCTGTTTACTCCACACAGCCTCTCGGTTCCAGGAGGGTAGGGGTCCACTGGGGTCTAGTAGGGGCCTGTGAGTAAACCCCCTACGGATGGCAGGGTGTTCCACATACCCCAACAGAGGGAATTCTGGCTCAGCCTGTGTCTTTGCAGATTTATGCTAATGCCACCCTCCGTATCCTTGCCAACCGGTCTGAGCGTTACACGAGGGGACCAAATGAAAAGGCCCAGCCTGGAGCTGCTGGGGTCCCTCCTCACCTCAGAGTTCTGGGGCTGGTACTCTGGCAGGGTCAACAGGTCTCTCCAGCTGGACATAAAGGACAGGTCAGGGACATCGCTCAGGCCCAGGGGGCCAGTGGTGAACAACGTGGGGCGGAGGGAGCTGGGGAAGTCCATCCTGGAAAAGAAGGACCAAATGTCCCACTGGCCTCCTAAAGAGAACAGAGTCTGACAGCTTCCAGGGTTCCTGGGGAGAGTAAAAAGTACACTAAGGGAATATACTTTCTTTGAGGAAGTAGATGACAAGAAAGAAGTGAGTATGTAGCCTAAAGTCAAGTAATAATAATAATAAGCGCTAGATTAAAACCAACCACCCATGCACGACAGAGGGGATGGTGACGGGTGAGGGTGCGGTTTCAGCGATGGCAGCCAGGGAAAGCCTTGTTGAACAGGTGGCATTTGAGTACAGCTTGGGGGCAGGGGAGCGGAGAGAGCCATACATGCAACTGGAAAGAAGGGTTCCAGGTAGAATAGTCAGCGAGCGTAAAAGTTTTGGAGCAGAAAAGTGTTTGAGAAACAACTAGGTGGCCAGGGAGTGAACAGTGAGGAGAGTGGTAGACAAAGTTAGACAGGTGGTGAGGGGTCAGCTTCTCTCCCAGCTCATAAACACTGCCATTGTTCTCCTAGACTACACTCCCAAGACGAAGCCCTAGTTCCTTCATAGCCAGGAACTGAGTCTCACTCATCTGTCTTCTTACAGTCAAGCACCATGCCTCCCAGAAAATGCACCGTGTTGAGTAAAAATAAATTTCTATCAAAGGCCTTTGGCAAATGCCAAGTTCTCTAGCAGTGTAAGAAGTATGATACCATATCGTACTATTTCTTTTTTTTTTTTGAGACAGAGTCTCGCTTTGTTGTCCAGGCTAGAGTGAGTGCCATGGTGTTAGCCTAGCTCACAGCAACCTCAAACTCCTGGGCTCAAGCAATCCTGCTGCCTCAGCCTCCCGTGTAGCTGGGACTACAGGCATGCGCCACCATGCCCAGCTAATTTTTTCTATATGTATTAGTTGGCCAATTAATTTCTTTCTTTCTTTTTTTTTTTTTTTGAGACAGAGTCTCACTTTATTGCCCAGGCTAGAGTGAGTGCCGTGGCGTCAGCCTAGCTCACAGCAACCTCAAACTCCTGGGCTCAAGCAATCCTACTGCCTCAGCCTCCCAAGTAGCTGGGACTACAGGCATGCGCCGCCATGCCCGGCTAATTTTTTTTTTCTTCTATATATATTAGTTGGCCAATTAATTTCTTTCTTTTTATAGTAGAGACGGGGTCTCGCTCTTGCTCAGGCTGGTCTTGAACTCCTGACCTCGAGCAATCCACCCGCCTCGGCCTCCCAGAGTGCTAGGATTACAGGTGTGAGCCACTGCGCCCGGCCTATCATACTTTTTTTAATCAACAAAAATAATAATAGCACTCACCAAGTGCCAGCATCTGCCAGATGTGATGTTAAACGCTTTATTTACTCTTCTATCGCCCCTATTTTGGAGTTCAGGAAACTAAGGCTCAGGAAGGAGTAACCTGCTCATGTCCAGCAGCTTGTAAGTGCCAGAGCCAAGGCTTGATCCTCATCAATTCAGAGTTGGAGCCCTGAGCCACTGTTCTACCGTACATCCAAAAGCAAACACTAGCAATAGAGTCTTACTAAGCAAAAATGGAATGTATGCTGCATTTCATCAGTTCATTCTGTAACCAACATACACGTGTGCACTCTCAGCGCTAAGCCCACTGCCGGTCGCACAGTTCTGATAAGTATTTGTCAAACGAATAAATAACATGTTCCTCGAGGTATGAGGCAGTCTCGTTCTAATTGTGGTTTATCTGTACACCCTGATTTCCTTCACTCGACTGTGAGCTGTCTGAGGGCAGGGACTGCATCTGATTCATTCTTGAATCCCTGTGACTGGCTGCTGCTTTCTTTTTCTTTTCCATGACAGTTCTAGAACAGTGGCAAGGATGGAGAAAGTGCCCGGTGAATCCTTGTGAAAACCATGGCTTTTGTAGGGCTGACTGCACTGACTGCAGCTGAGGAGCATCCAAGCCTCCCATAGGTGGCTGCATCCCTGATAAATCAACAGATGCACAAAGTCTCCAGCTCATCTCTGGTGCCTGGGCTCCGAACTGACCACCTGTGGGTTCTTGCTCACCATGCTTCTCACCGCGGGACCTTTGCACGTAATCTCTCCGCTTAGAAAGAGCCCAAACGCCCTCTCTTCCCTCCTACAAAATCCTTTAGATTCGAGTCAAGGAAGCCTCTCCCAGTTCCCCCAACCCTACCCTCCCAGAACCCTGCAGAGCATGCATACTAAGCTCGATTGGATACTTGAGGACAAAACTGTTTGACTCAAAACCGCTCTAAGAGGCAAAGGACTAAGGACAAGAACTTTACAATCCCCAGGAGCTTGTATGTTACCACAATGGTAACAATCAATACGTATAAATTAATACACCTGGGGAAAGAACAGATCTTTGAATCAATGAATGAATGAGAGGAGAAAAGAATGAAAACAGCCCGAAACAAACCCAAGCAGGCTGAGGGGCGCCAGCGGAGAAGCCCTCAGACAAGGCAGCCTCGACTTCCCCTGGCCGGCTTCCCGCCCTCGCTGTGGGCTCTCCAGGCCCCTTTAGACCTCCGAGGCTGCAGAACTCAGTCGGGCCCGCACCGACGCCAGGCCAGGGACGCCAAACAGCGAGGCTGTCGCCGAGGATGGGAGCCCCGGGAGGTCCCTCCCCTCAGTTATCCGCATCCCCAACAGCCCCGGTCGGCGCGCAGAGCTGCGCATACACTTACGCAGCGCGGGCCTCGTCGCGCTCATCTGGAAAGCGCGCCTCGGACTGTCGCTCGCCGGACCCTCGCACCACTCGGGCGACCCGCAGATGCACCCGGGCTCCGGCGTTGAGGACCGGAAAACCTCCACACAGCGGCAGCTCACGGGTTTCCGGGCCTGGCCGGAAGTACTACCTCCGAGACCGGAAGTCCCTCCTCCCGGCCTGGCCTGGCGCGCGTCCTGGAGCGCCCCCTCCTGGGAAAATGGGGAACGGGCCTGCAGGCGGCGCGTGGGCCGCAGAAATAAAGCCCCGTTCAGTCCTAACAGCAGATGCCCGGCGCACCTGGGCTCAAATCCCTCATCTGCTTACTGCATTGACTTCCTGTCTCCTAGGGTTGTTGGGGTATTAAATGAATCACTCAACAAACACCTACTATGAGCCAGGCTCTGTATCCGTCAGTAGGCGTCCCTGTGGATTGTCCTTAAATCCTAAGAAGCAGGCTTTACAAATAAGGGTGCAAAATACCCCTGGGAGTATGTGAGGCCGTTCCAGGGGTGGTCAGGCAAGGATAGCTTTAAGCTGTGATTCTCAAGCTCTAGCGAGCATCAGCAGCACCTAGAGAGCACGTTAAAACACGGTTTCTGATTTGGTGAGTTTGGGGTGGGGCCTGATAATCTGCCTTTCTAAGTTCTCAGGCCATGGTGAGCGTGCTTAAGTGGGAGTTGGGCTTAAAAGAACCCTGTGCAATGATACATCTTACCACTGTCCTGGCCCAGTGGTCCTCGAACTTGAGTGTGACTTGGAGGGCTTGTTAAAATAGCAGTTCGCAGGGCCCCACTTCCGGAGTTTCTGATTCAGTAGATCTGGGATGTGACCCAAGAATGTGCATTTCTGAACCATTCCCAGGTGATGCTGCTGCTGCTCCAGGGACCATACGTTGAGGACCACCGCTTTAAAGAATCAATTTCCGGCCGGGCGCGGTGACTCACACCTCTAATCCTAGCACTTTGGGAGGCCAAGGCGGGCGGATCGCTCGAGGTCAGTTCGAAACCAGCCTGAGCAAGAGTGAGACCTGTCTCTACTATAAATAGAAAGAAATTTAATTGGCCAACTAATATATATAGAAAAAATTAGCCGGGCATGGTGGCGTATGCCTGTAGTCCCAGCTACTCGGGAGGCTGAGGCAGGAGGATTGCTTGAGCCCAGGAGTCTGAGGTTGCTTTGAGCTAGGCTGATGCCACAGCACTCACTCAGCTCACAGCAACCTCAATCTCCTGGGCTCAAGCAATCCTGCTGCCTCAGCCTCCCGAGTAGCTGGGGCTACAGGCATGTGCCACCATGCCCGGCTAATTTTTTGTATGTATATTTTTAGTTGGTCAATTAATTTCTTTCTATTTTTAGTAGAGATGAGGTCTCGCTTCTTGCTCAGGCTGGTTTCAAACTCCTGACCTTGAGCGATGCGCCCTCCTTGTCCTCTCAGAGTGCTAGGATTACAGGTGTGAGCCACTGTGCCCGGCCTCGATTTCCAAATTCTCAACTTCCATCCATATAGTTTTTATCTGGGAGGTGCTTGGAATCGGATGGTTCTCCTTTCCCTTCCTCCCTCCCTCCTGTCAACAGGAAAAAAGCCAAACTCTGTAAAACACTTTTAAAGAGATTTACTCTGAGCCAAATTTGAGGACCATGATGCAGAGCCATGCCCAAGAAGCCTTGAGCAAGTGGACTCAGTGTGGCTGGGTTACAGCTTGGTTTTATACATTTTAGGGAGACAGGGGTTACAGGTAAAGTCATAAATCAATACGTGGGAGGCATACATTGGTTTGGCCTAAAAAGGTGGGCAATCTTGAATCTGGGACTTACAGTTATACATGGGTTTGAAGATTATTTGGCTTGTAATTAGTTAAAGACATGAAGCTTTGTCTAAAGGCTTGGAATGTTTTAAGATAATGAGGTCTCAGCCGGGCACAGTGGCTCACGCCTGTAATCCTAGCTCTGGGAGGCCGAGATGGGCGGATTGTTCGAGGTCAGGAGTTCGAAACCAGCCTGAGCAAGAGTGAGACCCCCGTCTCTACTATAAATAGAAAGAAATTAATTGGCCAACTAATATATATAGAAAAAATTAGCTGGGCATGGTGGCGCATGCCTGTAGTCCCAGCAACTCAGGAGGCTGAGGCAGAAGGATCGGTTGAGTCCAGGAGATTGAGGTTGCTGTGAGCTAGGCTGACGCCACGGCACTCACTGTAGCCTGGGCAACAAAGCGAGACTCTGTCTCAAAAAAAAAAAAAAAAAAAAAAAAAAAAGATAATGAGGTCTGAATCAGAGACCAGCCACTGGACATAGATATGTTGTGTCTTGCATATGCTTAGGCCTGTTAATGGGTTACAAAGGAAGTCTCCAAGAAGGGAGGGGGCATGATGAGCCATGTCTGACCTCCCTCCTCCTGGCAGACAATTTAATTTTAGGATATTCCTTTGGCCATGAGGGGGTCCATTCAGTCAGCCGGTGTGTGTGTGGGGGGTGAGCCTTAAAATTTTATTTTAGTTCACACTCCCTTCCTTTCCTCCTTTCCTTCCTTCCTTTCATTTTTACAGACAGGGTTTCACTCTGTAGCCCAGGCTGGAATTCCTAGGCTCAAGCAATCCTCTGGGCTGTTTAAAAATTTATAGTTTTTGGTAGCGAAGGAGTTCTCGCTGTGTTGCCCAGGCTGGTCTTGAACTGCTGGCCTCAAGCGATCCTCCCACCTGGGGCTCCCAAAGTGTGCTAGGATTACAGGCATGGGCCACCGCACACAGCCCCATCTCTCTTTTTATAGTTACTCTTTTCCCACTACGGAGCACTGCCCTAAGATAAGCGCTAAACAAGAGCATGATTCCAAAAACAGCAGAACTCCTATAGGAGAGAGCCCCATATGACTAAGAAAAACAGGTTCAGTAAGAAATAATACTGAAAGGGAACATGAGGGAGCCTTTTGGGAACTGACAAATAATGTTTCTTCATCCAAGTGCTGGTTACTTGGGTGTGTTCAGTGCATGAAAATTCACTGACCTGTGCACTTTTCTGTATGTATGTTATACTTCAACAAAGAGTCTTTTTAAAAAGAAAAGAAAAAAAAAAAGAAGAAAATACAATTGGCTGTGATGCTTTATCTCATCAAGACTTCAAACTCTTGGTTAGGCTACGTGACTTCTTAGCTATCTACCTTAGACATAAAATTCAGAAGTCAGGAATTCTATCTGAGTCAGTCCCTGATGTATTCCAAACAACTAGAAGCGTAAATGCTTGATACATATTGAGCCAATGAAAGAAGGAATGGAATGAGATGGTTCTTCTGGGAAAATATCAATACATTTACTTAAATTGAAAAATGAAGTCAGACTGTTTCTGATAAGAAGTAAGTCTGATTTAGCTGATTGGTTTGACAGTGAGGAAGCGCTTTGCCAAAGAGGTCATCTGAAGTACACTTTCCATAAATAGAATGAGTGAAGCCTGCATCTCTAAGGTTTTGGTGAAAACATGTTTCACCACACACACAAAAATGGAATTGTCCTTCTTGATGCCCTCCTTGAAATGTCTGGGAGGTCGAATCCACCCGGCCAACCGCACCTCCTCTTTCCAAGTCAAAGGTTCCAGGTTCCACCAACTGTTCCTCATAATCCCAGTCTCCCGGCTGCCACAATCCTGGTGAGCGTGATCAGGCCCGAGAGTAGCAAGCAGCAGCCCCGACAGCTCCCACGACAAGTCTTACGGACGACGTGGACTGAGAAACTGGCCCCCGTAAGGCTCAGAGGCCCCCTTAGAGCAAGCACTCGCTGCATCAGAGCAGGCCTCCTGCAAACCGGCCTCCTCCGGCCCCTCACGGCACCGCTGTCCGGTGGGATCCATCCATGTGGACCAACTCAAAATCCCTCGGGGGTGGGGTGGGGAGTAGGCAGGGAGCCCCTCGGCTGATTTGTGACTCGAGAGCACTTCCGGTTGGCTTCCGGAAAGGCCTTCACATGAATCTGCGGGGAGGCTACCGCGTGAACGCTTTCCTTTATGGCACGCGGACCCGCGGGCGTGGCGGGCTGTGCTTTAGGTGAGTCCTAGGGCGGGACTCCCCAGCCCCGCTTCCCTGTCTCGTTAGAGAAGGGGCTGATGGGAGCCGCCCCCCCCCACCCCCAGCGCGAGTGTCTGGGAGGCCGGCCTTCCCATTGGCCAGGCCCTCTGTCTGCCACAGCTCTGCGTGCTCTCATTGGCCAGCGGCGTGGCGGGGGCAGAGCTCACGACGCGCCGTCGGCCGCGTGCTCCCCACGCGGGGCGCGCGTCAAAGGACGCGGGCGGCGCGAGATCCCGCCCGGCTGCCCCGCTGCCCTCGCGTCGCGCCATGGCTTCTCCGGCCCGCGCGGCCCCGGGCGCCGACGACGGCGGCCGCCGGAAGCCCCGCCTGGCGGCGTCGCTGCAGATCAGCCCCGGGCCCAGGCCCTGGCGACCGGCGGCCAGTCAGAGCCCAGACGCCTGCGCGGAGGCGGAGGAAGAGCCGGGTGGGCTGCCCCAGGCCGCGGCGGCGCCGGGGGACGGTGGGCCCGGGGCGGGGGCCGGAGTCGGGGAAGCGGGGGCAGCCCCGGCACGGGAAGGTCTGGGGGGACCGATGGGGAGGTCCCCGAGGGTCTCCGTGCCCCCCGCAGGGCCCGCCGGGGACTCCCCGACGGCCGTCAGCCCGCTGAGCCTGCCGCCGAAGGACCCGGCGCCGGGCCAGGCGGTGGCCCTGCTCGCGCAGTACGCGGCCCTCCGCGGCGTGCCCCTGGCCTTCCGCGAGGACGAGCCGGCAGGTGAGGCCGGGGCGGGGGTCCGGGGGTCCGAATAAGCCCCGGGAGGGAAGGAGGGGCGTGCGGGGCAGGCGGGGCAGGGGGCTCCGGAGAACCGGCGTGAGCTGGACCGAGCCTGGGCCTGGAGGCGGACCCTGCTGGGAGCCGCGAGTGTTTAAGGGGCGCCACCCACAGCACACATGCAACCGCGGCGGGGTCACGGCGAGGTGAACGCTGTTCCTCCAGGGAGGCTGGGGGCCCACGCTACCTGGTATTTCTGTGCGCTTTCTGCAAGGGCCAGTTACATGCAGTGACAGCTGCCAGGCCAGCATTGGGGACACCTGAGTGAGGGCCAATTCCCTGACTTAGAGACATTGTTAAGCAGCTTGGTTAGGGCAATGCTGTCTATACGCACCATATAGAGGTATTATTATGATCATTACCGTGTCCTTGGCTCACTTGTCAGTACACACCCTCAAACCCCCGACTCAGTTTTAATTGGAAAGCTAATGGCAGGCACCGTTGTCTTTATCGCTAAGCACTTTAGTGTGTATATTTCTCAAGAACAAGGTCATCTCGTATAACTATAGGACAATTACCAAACTGGGAAATTTAATGTTGATGTAACACTATCATCTAATTACTGCTGACGTTCAGATTTTATCACTTGTCCCAGTAATGCCTCTCATGGCCCAAGATGACTGTCACCCCTCTTTTTTTTTTTTTTTTCTTTTTTGAGACAGAGTCTCACTCTGTTGCCCGGGCTAGAGTGCCGTGCCGTCAGCCTAGCTCACAGCAACCTCAGACTCCTGGGCTCAAGCGATCCCCCTGCCTCAGCCTCCCGAGTAGCTGGGACTACAGGCATGCGCCACCATGCCCGGCTAATTTTTTCTATATGTTTTTAGTTGACCAAGTAATTTCTTTCTATTTATAGTAGAGACGGGGTCTCACTCTTGCTCAGGCTGGTTTCGAACTCCTGACCTTGAGCCATCCTCCCGCCTCGGCCTCCCAGAATGCTATGTCACACCTCTTTAATCTCCTCTTATTTCAAACAATTCTCGCCTGCCCTTGTCTTGCACAACATCGATCTTTTTGAAGAGTAAGGGCCAGTCGTTTTGTAAACGTCCTTCGACTTGGCCCTGTTACCCAGGTGATGTCCAGTTCTTGATGTGGAAGTCAGGAAGCATGTAATCTGTTTGTCGTTTGGGGTCTTAGTTAGCTATGAGGGCTTGGTTAGACATATGCCTGGTGTCTTCACTTTCCCCTTTGTGCTCCATAAGTCATCTGAGGGGAGACATTTGGAGATCATGGAAATACCCTGTCCCCATGTCACTGTCACCTCACGGTTTTAGTGAATCATCCATTGATTGGTGATACTTCCCAGACCCGGTTACTGCTGCGATGGCGGCTGTGTGGTGGGTTTCTGACGTCAGCGTTCCTTCTACCTCTACCTGTAGTTGCTGGTATCGACGCCCTTTTAAAGTAGATGAATCTTGGTGCTAGTGAGGAATGCTAAAATAGATTCCTTTCTACAAAGGCAGTCGTTTTGAGAATTTAGTCGCGAGGACTGTGAACTTAAATAAGTTTGTACCCTTTGACCAAGAAATCCCAGTTCTAAGGTTTTCACCTCTTTCTTTTATGTTACAGGTAATACCCAAAGTAATGATAGTGTTTGATAAATTTTTTTTTTTTTTTTCCAAATATAAAGTGATGTGCCTGGTGCCAGGCAGGAGGCCCTCATCCTGAGGACAGGGTAGCACAGACACTGGCCACCCTCCGTGCCTCAGCTGTGAAAGTGTAGTCATCTGTAGCTATTTTGGAGGAGTTTGCTGAGGGGTCAGTTGAGTTTCTGGTGGGGCAGGGCACGCAGAAGCACCGTGCCATGCCTGGTGCGCGTGGAGCCCACGGTTACGGAAGGGTGGTTAGGGTCTCATTATTCTGGTTGTCCTTGATGTCAGGTAGAAACATAGGCGAGAGCTACTGTGGCTTGGGCAGGGGCCAGGGGGCTAGGTGTGGAACCCCTCTCCTAAAAAGGGCCCGTGTAGGGCTCTTCTATCACCTGCCTCCTTCCCCAGGTCCCTGTTCCCCCTTCTCTGTGTACGTGGAGCTGGATGGGGTGGTCTGCCCTGCAGGCACTTCAAACAGCAAGGCCGTCGCCAAGCAGCAGGCGGCCCTGTCTGCGCTCTGCTACATCCGCAGCCAGCTGGAGGGCACAGGTAACGGAGCGCCAGGTGAGTGAGCCCTAGCTGGGCACAGAGACCCGAGGTTGGCAGTCCTCCTGGGAAGCTGAGGTGGCTGTGTGTGTGTGTGTGTGTGTGTGTGTGTGTGTGTAAGGGGTAGGTCATGGCAAGGACCATCTGGGCCCTGCTGGACAGGGACCACCAAAAGGAGCAGCTCGTGGAGCTTTCTGTGTCTGGAAGATGAAAACGCCCCCTCTTACCCTCCTTGGGTTCCTGGAAGACGGAAGGGTAGACCGTGCACTCGTGGCAACCAGCCCCCCGTGCCTCTCTTCCAGACACCCCCCAGACCCCCAGCAGGACTCCACTTGCTTCCCTGAGTGTAGGTAGGTGGGCTCTTGGTGACCCTAACCCTGGTGTTAAGGGGAAAGGCCTGGCCTGTGGGGTCCCCACCTGTACCCACTTGCCCTTACGCAGAGAACATCCTGACCCACGAGCAGCGCTGCGCAGCTGTGGTGGGTGCTGGCTTCGACCGCCTGCTGGACGAGAGCTCGCCCTACCGGGCCTGTAAGGGGACTGTGGCTGCAGTCATCCTGGAGAGGGGTAGGGATCGCCCCGGCCCCTCGCCCCTTGGCAGGCCTCCCTTGGGTCCTTTGCCTTAGGCTGGCCGTCTGCACCCTTCCCTGCACAGAGATCCCCGGTGCCAAGGGCTACGCCAAGGAGACCTACGAGCTGGTGGCGCTGGGCACAGGCAGCAGCAGCTGTGCCGGCTGGCTGGAGTTCTCGGGCCGGCAGCTCCATGACTGCCATGGGCTGATTGTCGCCCGCCGGGCCCTGCTGAGGTGAGGGGCAGTTGGGGTGGGCATTCTGCTGTAGCCCCTGTCGGCACGTGGCAGCCCCAACTGTCCTCTGCCTGTCACGCCCAGGTTCTTGTTCCGGCAGCTCCTGTTGGCCACGCAGGGGGGCCCCAAGGGCAAGGAGCGGTCCGTGCTGGCCCCCCAGACTGGGCCCGGGCCCCCCTTCGCCCTCAAGCCCGGGATCTTCCTGCACCTCTATGTCAGCAACACCCCCAAGGGAGCAGCCCACGACATCTAGTATGTGGGCCCAGGGTCCCTTGGGTGGGCTGCTGGGTGGGGGTGGGGTCAGAAGAGCACCCTGACCCCAGTGTTCTTGTCTCCCCCCGCCCCGGCAGCCTACCCCGGGCCTCGGAAGGGAGCCTGTCGCACGGCCCGGCCTTGCGCCTGCAGGCCCACGTCGGTGGGCAGCTGAAGCCTGTGTGCTACGTGGCACCCGCGCTCCATGACACCCACGTTGGTTGCCTCTCGGCCAGCGACAAGCTGGCACGCTGGGCAGTGCTGGGGCTGGGTGGCGCCCTGCTGGCTCACTTCTTGCCGCCACTCTACGGCACCAGCCTCGTCCTGGGTGAGGCTCCGGAGTGGGCCTGGGGCGGGCTCCAGGTGGGCTGGGAGAGTGTGGAGGTGTCTCAGCTTGTCCTGTGCCTTCTGCCCCTTAGCTGACCCCTGCCACGACCCCTCGACTCTGAGCAGGGCCATCCACAACCGGCCCGACCTGGACAGGGTCTCGGGGCCGGGCCTGCCCCCTCCCTACGTCCGCACCACTCTGCACCTGTTCGCGGGGCCCCCGGTAGCCCCCTCCGAGCCCACCCCCAGCACCTGCCACGGCCTGAGCCTCAACTGGAGCCTGGGCGACCCTCACGTTGAGGTCGTGGACGTGGCCACCGGGCGTGTGAAGTCCAAGTGAGAAGGGCCCCTGGGGCTGGGCCGAGGGGGCCGTCTCCCTGCAGTGGGTGAGAGCCATGAGAGTCGCTGTCCGTGTTCTGACCCCAGCTCAGCCACTCACCGGCTCTGCAGCGGCGGCTGGCGTCTGCGCGTACCCTTGACTCCCACAGACGGTCACGGCATGGGGGGAGGTGGTGGGAAGGGCGTGGGGCGGGCCTGCCCTCCATGGCATCTTCTCTTCACCCAGCGCCGCCCTGGGGCCGCCGTCCCGCCTCTGTAAGGCCGCCTTTCTCCGGGCCTTTCGCCAGGCCGCGCGAGCCGCGGGCGAGCCCCACCTCTCAGCCCTGCAGACCTACGAGGCCGCCAAGGTCAGTCCCTTCCTGTCCAGTCTCCTTCCTCTGGGTTCTCCTGCACCCCCTCCGCCCCCAGCAACCACCCTTTCTCACCCCTGCGCCACCCCTTGTCACCTGTCACCCCCCTGGCCCCCCCTCTCACCCCACCTCTTGTCTCTTGCCGCAGGCCGGGCCGTACCAGGAGGCTCGCCGGCAGCTGTCCCTTCTCCTCGACCAGCAGGGCCTGGGGGCTTGGCCCTCAAAGCCATTGCTGGGCAAATTTAGAAACTGAGGCAGACCTCCAGGGGGGCCGAGGTTCCTGAGCTGAGCTGGACCCCTGCTGGGGCGGCGCCTTCTCTGAGAGCGTGGGGAGGGGTGCGGGCTGCGAGCAGAGCACAGGTGTGTGCAGAGGGAAACTGGCATTGGAGGGAGGGGCCTAATGTTTTGGCGGGGGTGGGGTGGGGTGGTGGCATATTTGGGCTAGAATAAAGCGGCGTTTCTGGTGCTTCTGTGTGTAGCTGGCCGCGCGTGCGCGTGTCCGTGCGTGCCTGTGCTGGGGGTAGCCAGGCACCCTTGGCGAGGGGAGCCCCTCGATCCCTGGGCTGTCACCTGGGTGCTTTTCTCGCAGAGTTACTAAGTTGTTGCCCCCGTTCACAGGTGTGGGAGCAGGTTTGGGAGGGGAGGTGACTTTCCCTGGCTCCTGCTTTCCAGCCTGTGTTCTGGGGAGGCCACAGGGTGGGTGTCGGGCATTTCTGCCCCGCTGGCTGTGGAGGCTCCGAATCCCTGCTTTGCAGGCCTGCACCAACCTGCGAGGAGCAGCAGGGGCTCCTGGGGTCCACAGTCCCTGGCCAGGGCCCTCAGCTGTCCTGGCCTGCCAGAGCCTGTTTCCCTCACTGTGCCACCTCCCAGGTGCAGGCTTGGTGGCTCTCCCCCCTTTGTCTGGGTAGCACAGTGAGCCCGAAGGGCAGTCGGGCCCTCTGTGGACCATGGATGGGAGGGAAGACTGCGCACACTGCAGACGTGCACACATCTACACACCTGGAACCTCATTGGCCTTGACGTCTGGGAAGCTGGGGCCAGGGATGATTGAGGACCACGGGCTGCCCTGTGACCCCCACCCTATGACTGAAATCCCTGCACCCCAGCAGCTCCAGGGTTTGGAACCATAGGGAGCTCTCCCAGATGGGCCTCAGGGTGCTGGTCAAAGATGGTGTGATGGTTAATGTTATGTGTCAACTTGTTTTGGGCTAAGGGATGCCCAGATAGTGGGTAACTTTGTTTCTGGTGTGTCTGCAAAGCATTTCTGGAAGAGAGGAGCTTTTGGATCAGTGGGCTGAGCAAAGGAGCCCACCCTCCCCAAGGTGGGCAGGCACCACCCCATCCACTGAGGGCCCAGAGAGAACACAGAGGCGGAGGAAGGGGGAATTCTCTCTCCTTGAGCTGGGACATCCATCTGCTCTGGCCCTTGGACCTCAGAGTTCCTGGTTCTTCGGCCTTTAGGCTCTGGCCAGGACTTACACCGCTGGTGCCCCAGGTCTCAGACCTTCAGGTTTGAGCGGGAACCACACCGCTGGCTTCCTCAGGCTGCCACCGCTCAGATTGTGGGCTCCTTCACCTCTGTAATCGAGTGAATAAATCTGTCTGTTTGTTGTACATGTCCTGTTGGATCTGTTTCTCCGGAGAACCCTGACCGATACACATGAGTCCCTCCAGAGCTGCCATGCAGGGCCGGTGCCGATGTCAAAGCCATGAGACTGGGTCGTCTCCCTGCAACCTGTCTCTCTGCCACTGGGCGTGTGCTGTGGCCAGCCACTGACCTCTGTGCCAGGTTCCACCCATCCACAGACACACCCAGAGGGCTGCGCGAGGGATGTGTTCTTGCCTAGCCCGTCCGCTGCAGGCCACTGGGCCCCTGCTCCCCTCCCACTGTGACAATGACACAAGAGACCCAAGGGACATAGGAGTAGAGGAAACACACCAGCTGGGGGTGGGAGGGCTCCAGCAGGCCCCGGCCCTGAGCTGCTCCGTTTCAACGTCCCACCGGCTCTGCAGGATAGATGTCGTCATTGGCCCATTGTAAGGGTCAGGAAAGGGCAAGGTGAAGTTGGGTGGCTTCTAGGCGAGCACACAGCCGCAGCATGACTTCCGAGCTCTTCTGTGTTGGGCGGCACCCAGGGCTGCGCTGCATTTCCTTACGTGGTCTTGGGTGAAGCTCTCAACCTCTCTGGGCCCCAGTTGGCTCATTTATAACCCGAGGGCTGGGTGATACCATTCCTGAAGTTCCCTCTGCTCTGTGGTTCCCTGAGTGCCGCAGGGGTCGGGAGGACGCCCTCTGCCGGTGAGGGAAAGAGCTGCAGGCCCGCGGGCTTGGGGAGGTGGTGCCGGGAGCTGGGGATGTGGGGTGAGGAAGTGGCTAGTGGGGGGGGGCAGGAGAGGGAAGTCGAGGCAGGAGAAGCTGCCAGAGGCCAGAGAGGGGGGTTCAGGAGCGTGCATGTGCGAAGGACAGGAGCGAGGGGGTTTGAACCAGCAGGGAGGGTCTCTACAGCCAGGCAAGCACTGATGTCTTATTTAACTGAGGAAACAAATAGGTTACTTACCTTGTAAAAAACCTCAGGTCAACCTTGAAATAATCATTTCTCATTTTTTTTTCCAGGGATGGGAGAGGCTTTTCAAAACACCCAAACCTATTAATTAGGCCATTTATTATACATCGTTTTTCCCTGGGAGATAATTTAAATTGATTTACTTTTTGTGCCGCAATGGTGACTATAACCAGATCTAGAAATATACCAGCCATTTCAAACTTCCGTTTCGCGCAGGGAGCCCTTGGTGTTCATTAATCACATTATCACTGGGTAAACAAGTTCTTCAAAATGACGTTAACTCTGTCGTGTTCTGCCAAACAAGTAATATTTGTCCCCACGTTGCATAAATCTGCCTGTCCAGTGCTTTCCTCCCAAGACAGTCACTCGGTTGCTGTGACTCAGCTTATTTATTGCCACGGGCGACGATAGAGCCGCTCTTGAAACGGAGAGCATTAATGTCGTCTTGGCCTAATCCACGCTGGGCATGGTTTTGCCAATGCTGGCATACTCCAATCGGGAGGTGATGTTATCTCGCTTGGCACAACTTGAGGCCGCTTCCTGTCACTCCGTCCTCGCTCCAGGTAGCCCCAGGCCCTGGGAGCCTTTGTGGACTCCGGTGTCCTTTGCACGGAGCGGTCCTTGCGTGTCTTCTGCCACCCCCAGAGCAGAGCACACCGGGCGGAAACGTGGACCCGGGAGGCCACGGGGCTGCTCCTCCTGCTTCTCTCTCTCCCTCTTCTTCCTCCTTCTCCTTTCTTGACTGAGATATAATTTACGTGCCATAAAATTCACCCTTATGAAGCGTACGATTCAATAGTTCTTAGTATATTCTCATAGTGGTGCAATCATCACCACTATCTAATTCTGGAACATTTAGATCACCCTAAAAGAAACCCTGGACTAGTCACTCCCCTTCCCCTTCCCCTGCCTCTGACAACCACACACCTGCTCTCTGCCTGTATGGATTCACCTGTTCTAGACATTTCTTATAAATGGAATCATACAGTTGTGACCTTTGGTGACAGGCTTCTTCCACTTGTGATGTTTTGATGTCCACCCATGATGTAGTGTGTATTAGGATGTAATTCCTTTTTATAGCTAACTAATATTCCGTGGTACGGACAGGCCACCGGCTGTTTACCCATGTAAGTAGGCTTCTAGAAAAACAGATGTCTTAGCTCTGGAATACTGTCGTACACAGAGAATTATTACACCTTGACATCATCTTTGCAGGGGGAGGCGGACCCCACGCAGCCCATGTGGGAGCACCAGCGTGTGACTTGGGGCTTCCGGAAGTGAGCCGCGCAGGTGACGAGTGCAGAGCATGGAGCCGGACAGGCCAGGGTTCGATCCTGAATCCACCACTGACAACCAGGTGACCTTGGGACATTTATCTAAACCCCCTGTGCCTCAGTTTTGCCATCTGTAAAGTGGGATAATAACACTTTCCTCAGAAGGCTGCTGTGCGGACTAGGTGATGCTCGTGAAGTGGCAGGACAGGGCCTGGCACCAGCCAACGCCCGGCAGATGCTGCGATCGCCGCCCCGGTTGCTGCCCTGCACCTGTTTCCCTCTCTCTTTTGAAACCATGCCCTAGTTTCCAGCCTCCCCATTCCTGACCACCTGGTTTGGGTGGGATTGAACCTGTCTTCTGGTCTAGGGTGAGCCCCTCCCTCCCCTACTCACATAAACCAATCAGTGTAGTGACAGGGGTTGGCACAAGGAGGTGCTCATAACCCACCCAGGACTAGTAAGACCCAAAGGAAGCACACGGTTAGGATTCTGCAGAAAAGAGATTTTCTCTTTTCGGATATCTTGGTGGAGTGAGGGTGAGAAACTTGGAGCTTGTGCAGCCACCTTGTGGGCATGAGGAGAGCCTGAGGGTGAAGCAGATATGCCTAGGGAGCCAGAGGGAAGATGCTGGAAATGTAAGCTTATTTGTTTGACATTGATAACATTGGCTGACCCCTGGATTAAGCCACACCTGAACTCCACCTGGATTTTTAGTTATAAGAACTAGTAATTCTTCTGTTTGTTTGTATACTTACTTGTTTAATGAATTCTGAGTAGGGTTTCTTGAACTTGGAAACAAATCATTCCTAACTGATACTTGTGGGTGTATTTTAGGAAGTGTTTAGAGCTGTTCCCATTGGGATATTGGAATGGGAGTCCGGTATGAGAGTGAAATTTACTTTTGTGCTGCAAACCCTTGGCATTTTCCCCTGCGTATGTGTTTCTCTGAGGCCCCCGGGGGCTCGAACTCCAGTTGCCCATGGAGGTAGCAGGCCTGGTCACCTCCTGTATGTAGGGCCTTCCCTCCCCGGTCTCGCTTCTCTCTCCCCTACTCGTGTATCCTGGCATCTTCTTCAAGTAAAATGCCCGCATGCAAAGCCTTGTCTCAGGGCCTGCCTCTGGGGGAACCCCAAGATCTGGGAGAACGAAGATGTGCCTCCTCAGTAGCCTGTCCAAATGTGGCCACCACTGTGTCCCCACGTACGGTTCCTCGGCCTCCTTCCTCCCTAGGACGTCTTGTTTATGGCCCTCCTTGTGTACCTGTGCCCTGCGGTCCCACTCTTGTAGGCCTCCGCCCGGCTGCACGCAGGCACGTCTGTCTTGCTTAATTACTACGGGTCTCCACGGTGCTAGAACATCAGGCACGTGGCAGGTACCTAAGAAAAGCTGCCCCAGAAACCATCGCCCCACCCAACTTCTGACTCTCTTCTTGGCGTTGGCCTTGGGTGGGTGACCCCTGGCCCCTGCCACCTCCTTTCCAGGGGGATCCTCCTACACCCCCAAGGTCAACCCCAACTTGCTCCAACACACCAGAGAAACCACAGCGTTGCTTCTTAACCTCGTTTACTGTTTCTCTTGGAGTTGCGTGGCTGGGGGAGCCCTGAAAGCTCGGTTGGGCAGGGGCAGGGTGAGAGGGCCGGACTCCCCGCAGGGGATCTGATTTCAGCCTGGCCACTGGCCAGGAACAGTGGAAGCCTTTGGAAGCAGCGAGATTGGCTAATTTTAGCTCAGGGCATCCAAATTCATTCTGAGTCGGGTCACATGGAGCCCAGTGCTGCCCCCGGCTTTGTTCCCCTTACGGCAAAGGTGAGTTATGAAAGTCACACGGCAGCCGAGCGGCTGACTCCATGGCTGTCCCGTGTCCTCAGGAAGCAGGTGCGCGGAGGCAGAGCTGGGCTTGGGACGGACAGCTCTGGATCACAAGGAGGCCACGGGGCCCGTGGGAACGGCAGCTTCCCTTTGTTTTATTTTTAACTTGACATTGTATTCCTGGAGGTGTCCCTGGGTTAGACGTCGAATGCAGACCTCGACACTGGACAGAGATGGCTCTGGGTGGGGGGCGGGGGTCGCGGGGCTGAGAGAGCTCCCGGCTGGGCTTCGGGTCCTGGCCTGGCCTCCCCAGGCGGAGCGGGCCCTCCCTGGGCCCTCACTCCCACCCCTGTGAAATGGGCGGGATGGAGCTGGTCACCGTCACGGTCCTTTTAGCTCCCAGACTCTGGTGGGCTGGCCACGCCCTGAGCTGGCCAGGTGGGGAGAGATGATGTGCCCTGCGCTGTGGGGACACCTGCAAGAGGGACGTGCTGTCCTGCTCACAGAGGTGGCCCGGGTGGCCAGCACGTGCCTGGCCTGCTGGCACAGCCTACCTGCCTGCCGGGGTGGGAGCCAAGCGCGACGGTGATTTTGTTTTTCACTTGCACAACTTTAGGCCAGGCCAGCACTCCCCTGCCAGCGTTTCCTGGGGTCGCCTCCCAGATAGACGACTCGCAGGACATGGCACCCAGACACGATGGCCTGAGAGGGATGGGGCCTCACTTATGGAACGTCCTGGCTGGGAATGCACAGCCTGGATCAAAGCACAAGGAGATGTCAAACAAGCACAACACGAGGACACCGATTTAAAAGAGGGCGTGTGTGTGCTGTGTTCACTCCTAACTTCAGTGTCATCTATGTCAAAAGCCGTGGGAAAGGTCCAGATGACAGGATGCTAAAGAGACAGGACAAGTACACGTAACGTCCAGTGTATCCGATCCTAGGCTGGACCCCGTACTGGAGGGAAAAGGACGAGAGGGATATCATTAGGTCAGCTGACGACATCGCAACAGACATTAGACTAGATGAAACGTTGCATGGAAGTTAATTGTGCTGAGGTTGCGAACCGTGCCGTGGTTACGTGAGAGAGCGTCCGCATGCCCGGGATCCGCACGCTGAAGCGTGGAGGGTCTCCCTGCCTCTCCATCCCCAGATGAGGGGATGGTTTACTCTGGAGCTTCCTACTCTTTTCGAGCAGGGGGACAGGGGTCAGGGGTTCCTTTGAGAAGCTGATGGAATTGTTGGACACTTAGCACTTTGAAATGCACCTACCCTCCCAAGGTTCATTTGGAGCATCATGGAGCCTCGTGGAAACTTCCAGCTAAGAATCCCTGGGCTGGTGGTGATGAGCCTCTGGTTTCCCCATTCTAGCGTGAAGGGCCTCGACGTGGGCGCCTTGCTCACCAAAGGTTCAGAGGAACACACCGTGCATGCACGGCCCAAATACAGACAGAGCAAATGATAAAACAGATGCAGCAAGATGTAAAAAAAATTTTAAAAAAGGTGTATTTGGGTGTTCCATGTGCTATTTTTGTTCGTGCAACTTTTTTGTGAGTTTGACGTGTTTTTCAAATAAGATGTTTGCTTGGTGCCTGGTGAGCTCCCCGTAGCCATGCTCACTGTTAGCATATCGCTGTGAGGAAGAGGAGGGAGGCTGTTAAATGAGCTGCTGAGAGAGGCAGGCGGCTGAGCGTGCGGAGCCCTGCAGCCGGGCACTTCTGGGGCGGGGGCTCGGGGTGGGGTGCGGTGCTAGGGTAGGGTGAGTAGGAACGTGGTGGGCAGGTGGTGCAGAGAGATCTTAGTCAACTTATAGTCATACCTGAACTAAAAGAGAAAAGGAAGGTCCAGTGAAATTGATCTCCACGTCCACTGTTATACAACATGCCTGGGACGCTCCGAGACAGCCTTGCTTACTTTGCTCAGGGCACGGTAAAGTGTTACTACAATCTCCTTGCGCGTGTTTTCCCCGAGGGCTTGGGCACTGTTTTGGACGAGCCTAGGAGGTGCAACATGATATACTAGAAAAGAGTGCTCAGCTGGGAATTGGGATACTTGGCTCTAACTAGATGAACTGGCTGTGTGGCTTTGGGCAGGTGGCTTTCCCTCTCTGAGCCTTGGTCTCTCCATCTTAAAATGAGGGAGTTGGTTTACTTCAGAGCGTCTTGTCCTTCTTGAGGGGTCGTTGATTCCTTTGAGAATATGATGAAATCACCGGGCACTTTACTCTTTGACATGCACATAACCACCAGAGGGTCACAGATCTCTGATGGAAACGCCCTGCCTGAACTGTTTTCCGATGGGACTTCTTGTTGCCAACTTCTAAAGTCCCCAAAGCCATCGCAGTAGAGTCAACCGGTTCCCGGTACAGCCCTGGGTCAAGGTATCCCTTTCACGCCACTGGAGAATGGACGCACCCCTCCCCCACTCCGTGCTGGCTGCAGACAGGCCAAACCTAGTCTGTCCAGTCACTTTGGGAAGCCACGTCTACAATTCAGCGCGAAAACAACTTGAAGTAAGGGCCATTTTCTCTTTGCTTTCAGGAGGCCGATGTCTGTCTGTGGTGACAGTCATGCTGTCGGCCTCAGGGAAAGCAGGTCCCTCTGGGACCCACAGGGCTCCCTTCAGCCAGTGGGGAGGGAGCAGCTGCCTGGCGACTGGTGGTCACTTGCGCCCCGCCATCAGCCTGAAGGAAAGGCCAGCACTGCGAGGCTGGACCAGAGCAAGCTGGCCCCGTCTCCTGGGATGCCACCAGGGAGAAAAAATAGAGCGTTTAATTAAGCCCCACATGTGAGCAATCAATTCCAATTTTCCACTTCTAATTTAGCAGAGAATTTCAGCTGGGTGAACATTAAGACACTATAGGATCTCTTGATGTTGGTGATGGTGCACCTCATTTTGATTTTGAACTTTTCTTTTAGGCCTTGGCACAATTCTGTGGAGCCCCCTGGTATGTGAAAACGGGGGACATGGAGATGCCTGGGTAGAAGCCAGTGGCAGGGATGGGCAGGGCTGTAATTAGGAATCTGTTGCACCCGACACACAGCACGGAAAGGGTCTCCACCGAGGAAGAGGAAGATGCAGGGGCTGGCGTGGGTCCCAGGTCTTCCAGGGGCCATGGCGGGTTCTTCTCTGGTTCTAGGGTGAGCTCGCCACCTCAGCGCAAGGGGCTGTGGATGGAGCGCTGGCTGGCAGGGGAGAAGGTGTCTAGACGTTTGCACATTCTGTCAAACATCATTATTTGCAAATGCTGCATGCTGGGATGCAGAGCTCTGGCAGCTTGGCTGGTCTCCACCCACACGGCCGGCTGCTTTGTGGAACCCTAGTCAGAAAACAGATCTAGCCCAAAGCTGCAGGGGAAGGGACTTGCCCAAGGTCGCACGGGGACTGACGACCTGGGCCCCGGCAAGCTCCCAAGCCGTCTAGCCCTCGGTAAGAGAGCGAGTGGAAGGCTTTGACCTCTTAATATTTTGCCTAAAAGGAGTTATAGAAAAAGTTTGGAACGAAAGATTCTTACGGCTGTTGTCCAGGGTGCCTGTGACGCGCTCATAAGACTCTGCTAGTCACTTCGTGCGGCAGAGTGGCCGTCCAGGCGGGGATTTTACAGGGCACGGGGGCCTTCCTTGTGTGATGGCCATGGGTCCACTATGCAAAAAGCCAACTTGGGGACATGTCAGCTTGGGGACCCACTGACTCTTGGGGTTTAAAGGAACGGGGACCTGTGCCCGCCTGGAGGAGTCAGGGGACACGAGGGCTTTCTAGGAGGGAAGCCTGATGCTGGGGCAGGTGCTCCCCCGGGGCAGAGCCCTCGGCTGTGCGGCCACCTGGCGTCTTGGTCAGGGGAGGACCGTGCCTGGCGCATCCATCGCAGGACGTCGCCAAAAGCCAGCAGAATGAATGAACAGCAAGTGACTTGCTGCCGCGGATGAAATGCTGACTGTTCTCATACACACACTACATCTGATCCTCGGGTCCCAAACCGCTTTGCTGCCACGCATTTGCATCCTGGGGCACTTTCTCCAGTGGACTTGCAGCCAACAGTGAGCCGCCGTGCGGGGCCGTGTCACTCTTGGGAAGTGCCATCGAGACATCTCCCAGATGCATTCTGCTGGGGACCAGAAGAGCCGCCAGCATTTGACACCACTGTGTAGAGTTAATGACACGGAGGAGGCCCTCCCATCTTAGTCCCCATCCCAAACTGGTCTTCTCACATCCCATCCCGTCACCGTCTTCCTAGCCCATGGTCTGTCCACGTCACTCGGTCCTCTGCAAAGCGTTCGAGGCCTCCCACCTTCTCGCCGGAGCTTGCCTGCCCAGCTTCGTCTCCCCAGAGACCCCTCCGCACTCCAGCCCTCCCGCCCCCGCCAGGCCTCTGGGAGCCACGTGCTCGGCACTCCTTGCTCTTCCCTGGTCACGCTCAGGGTGCGCTGCTTTATCTCGGATGACTCACTTCTGCATCTGCCCATGGCGGCAAAGGGCTGACTCTGTTAGCAAATGAACAAATGAGTAAACAAATACATTTAACTATAAGCTAAGAATGTCTCTGGCGCTAAGGGGCCTGGTCTGGGGAGCCGGCAAGGGGCAGACCCAACGACGGCTGCCCTTGTTTCTGCAGTGAAGCCGTGTGGAACCCTTGGTGGCCTAACTGAGGATCAAAAGCCAAGGTCCCCGGCAGTGCGGGAGGAGCCAGAGGCAGGAGCAGTTATCTCAAGGGACAATGCAGAGCCCCGAAAGAGTTCGCCTCTGCCAAGCCTAACGACTGAGTCATCAGGGGACATCCCACCAGGAGTCCAGCCGGCCAGAGAGCCTGCCCAGCTTGCGCACGGGGCTTCTGGCCAGGCCCCAGGTCCCAGGTGTATGGGACCGGGCGGTGGCAGGCTTGCAGCCACAGCCTCCAACGTGGGATTCACTGCAAAAAGGCGAGCGCTGCCTTCTTGGCTGTGAGCTTCCGGAGCTGGCGGGGAGGCAGCTGTGCTGGGGAAGTCCCGCTGGTGGTAGGGGGCAGAGAGAGAACCTATCCATCCCTGCGGAGCCCGGGGAAGGGCTGGGTGGGGAGATCCAATCGGAAGGGTTTGCAGTGACTGGACCCTCTGACTTCTGGCGGTGCTGTGGCCCAGGAGCAAGGGTCTTAGGGGAAGAGTGGGATTCTGTCTGCTCGATCCTCAAATGTCGACGGTGACCAGCATTCTGCAGGCATCCGGAGCCCAGCTTGGGATGTCAAAGACTCTGCTGGGAAGGAAAAGAGGAAGGAGGGGGAGACTACCCTAATCTGGCAGGACTGGGTGTGCTCAGGACGGACAGGGAGAAAGGAAGAGGCCCCACAGGGCCAAGGATCACCAAGACTGAGCATCTTGGCCTGGTGCCCTCCTAGCTTGGGGAGTCCTCCCTGGGGCGCTAGAAACACACCACTGGCTGGTCTCCGCTGGCCGGTCCTGGGTGTGTTTCAGCCACAGTGGCGGGCTGAGGTCACCGTATATGTTCACGAGGGGTTTTGAGTTACACGTGCGCGACAGGCGAGGCGGGGCTCCCCGGGATCCGGTCGTCGACGTCATCCGTGAGTTCGTGCCCGACGGCCTCGCTGCTGTCCAGGAGCTCACGGTCGCTGGCCGTGGTGGCGTCCAGGAGTTCGTGATCGCTGGCCTCGCTGGCGTCCAGGAGTTCGAGGTCGCTGGCCATGGGGGTGCTTTGGAGGCGTCTGAGGCGGGCCTGGAGCTGCTCCTGCTCCTTCTTGAGCTCCAGGTAGGAGTGGGAGAAGGTGTGGAAGATGGACGTGGCTGGGAAGGCCATGATGAGGATCCCGCTCAGGATGCTGCTGAGGGCCACCATCTGGCCCGGCACGCTGCGCGGGACCATGTCCCCGTAGCCCACCGTGGTCATGGAGATGATGGCCCACCAGTAGGAGGCGGGGATGCTGGTGAACTCCAGGACCCGCCCGGACTCGTTCTCGGCCACGTAGACCAAAGGGGAGAAGAGGGTGACGGCCACGGCCAGGAAGAGGAGGAGGAGGCCGAACTCGCGCGTGCAGCGGCGCACGGTGAGCCCCAGCGTCTGCAGCCCCAGCGAGTGGCGCGCCAGGCGCATCACGTAGAGGATGCGCAGCGCCCTCAGCACGCGCAGCGCCAGCCCCACCTTCTCCAGGTAGGAGCTGCCGCCCGGCCGCTCGCCGCCCTCGCGGGGCTCCTCGGACACCGCGAGTGACACGTAGTACGGCGAGATGGCCAGGATGTCGATGATGTTCAGGGGCCCCTGGAAGAACCGGCACTTGTTCTGGGCCTGGACGAACCGCAGGCAGAACTCCAGGGAGAACCAGGCCACGCAGATGGTCTCCACGACGAAAATGTAGTAGCACTTTCGAGAGCATTCGCCCTGCGGGGAGAAGAGGCAACAGAGGCAGGGTAGAGAGCGACCCGCACGGGCGCAGGAAATGGGGGAGGCCACGGCATGCTGAAAGGCGCTTCTGGGTGTGTATCGATTGAGCTCTGCGCTGTGCACTTATTCGTCCACAAACATCTTTCGATGTAGTTGTCAAGCCGCTGCCAGGCAGCCAGACAGGCCTTTCTGGCCTCTCTTGCAGCTAGGTGTGGCGAAATGGCTAAGTGCTCACCCTCGTGGTGGAAACAGAAGTGATGGGAACCACCTCTGGGTCCACGACTTAAGATATTGGTGTGAACTCCTGCTCATGCTTTCCACACTTCTTGTGAGCTGGGACATCCCGGGTGGGCCTGCACCCCAGCTCAGAGCAGGTAGGTTGGACCAAGGCCCCAGGGGAGGATGGAACATCACAGTGGAGAAAATCCAGGTCCCAGAACAGGAGCTGTCCGGTCACCTAGTTCCCTCACTCGGGGAGTATTGGACGAGAGAGAAATTTCGTTCAAAGCCGTTCTGTCACCGGGCCTCTTTGTTATAGCAGCGGCCTCTGCCTTAACTGGCATGGTACCTCTTGGGTACCATGCACTGCTCTGCTGCCATCACTTAAGCCACGTAGCAATACCATGACCTTATTTGATGGTCCAGGAAATTGGTGACAGCAGTGAAATGACCTGCCTGAGCACACAGACACAGTAGGTCATAGAGTTCGACCCAACCCAGGTCTCTTAGTCACTCTACACTATTTTGTAACTTCTTTGCCACACCAGCCCTCATTCATTGGACCAGTTGAAATGTATAGAGGGTCCACTTTGTGCCAGGCACTGGGCTAGGCTCTGGGGGTGCTGCAGCTAGAGATGCAGCCATCGCTACTGGGGGGGGGCCTGTCTCCCTCGGCAGGTCCCAGCGCAGTGGGCACTATTCTGTATTTTGTTCTCCCTGCCCCTGGCTCCTAACAGAGCACTTCCACCAGCCCCTCTGCCACTCATACTGAGGTCCTTGAGCAAAAAGCATCAGCCTCCTCCAGGAGCTTGTTAGAAACTCAGCATCTCGGGCCCCCCATCCCACCCCATGGCATCATCATCTGCAGTTTAGCAAGACTCCCAGGTGACTTGTGCACACGTTACTGTTTGCCATGCACTGGTCTGGTGTGTGGCTCTCGACCTTGGCTTCACATCGGAAACCCCTTGGGGACCCTTGAAACATCCACTGCCCAGGCTGGGCCCACAGAGATTCCAATTTAATTGATCTAGGTTGGAGCTGAGCAGTAGAATTTTCCAGAAGCCCCCTAGATGATTCAGATGTGGAGCCAGAATAGAGAACCTTGCTGTAAATATCACACACACACACACACACACGTACCCTTGATGGATGAGTGTATGAATGACTGAAGCCAGTTGCCTGCGTAAAAAGCAAGATGTTGACAATGGCAGTTTTCTCTGGATTAAAATGCTCTGAGGTGGAAAAAGAAATTATTTCCAGTGCCTGGGCCCACCGGAATCCTAAATTGAAATGTTCCTGATGTCTGGCCCCTGGAGAAGGAGTGACAGGCTAGACCGTCCCAGTCTTGCTTGACTTCTCTGGTGCTCCGCAGGGTGGCAGTCGGGGGCATTGCCGAGGGACACTGTGCAGAGCAGCCGTGGCCCCGTTTCAAATCCCACCTCCTCCACTCGCTCAGGCAACCCCCCTGTACCCTCTACACTTTCAGGTCTCTCCTCTGGGAAGGGTCGTTGTAGTGAATGGCAATAATGCACACACACCCGGCAGGCACACAGCACCGTGTGGCTATTTTAACACGACAATACCTTGGTCACAGACAAAACCCTGGCTGGTCAGCACAAGGACAGCAACACCCTCCTCCTCTTGCTGGATTTGACAAGCAGGGGAGGAGATTCTCCACCACACTGAGAGGCCTTTGCCACGACTTTCACAGTTGGCTTCAGGACCCTGGAGGGCTCAGGAGTTTGGGGCCCTGGTTCCCCAAGTCCTGCTGCAAACTTGCTGTGTGACTCTGCAGTGGTCCCTGCCCTTCTCTGCGCTTCAGTTTCCAGTGGAGAGGTTGGGACAGAACCACTAGTTCCTTTATTTATTTGAGACAGAGTGTCTCGCTCTGTTGCCCAGGCTAGAGTGAGTGCCGTGGCACCAGCCTAGCTCACAGCAACCTCCAACTCCTGGGCTCAAGCAATCCTCCTGCCTCAGCCTCCCAGGTAGCTGGGACTACAGGCATGCGCCACCACGCCCGGCTATTGTTTTCTATTTTTAGTTGTTTGGCTAATTTCTTTCTATTTATAGTAGAGATGGGGTCTCGCTCTTGCTCAGGCTGGTCTTGAGCTCAAGCGATCCTCCCACCTCGGCCTCCCAGAATGCTAGGATTACAGGCGTGAGCCACCGTGCCGGGCCCAGAATCACTAGTTCTTAAAGCTGATTCAGAACCTCCTTCACCAGAACCCCCCAGGTATTTGTTATGAATGCAGATTCCTGGGCCCTCAGCACAGCATCGAAACCCTAGGGTGGGCTGCCCCAAAATGTGCATGTTGGCCCGCTCCCTCCAAGACCTCTTTCTTTGTTGCCGTTCTGGGAATCTTCTCCTGGGCTTAAGAGACTTGTAGCCTGGGAATAACTTTTGCAAACCAATGACCCCACAGCTGAGGAAGAAGGTGACTCCTGAGAGGCCGAGAAGGTTCTGCCTCCAGGGTGGTGTTTGGATATTCAAGCCATGCACACCGGCTCCTGCTGCCGCAGCCTGGCCTGCTGGCCACCTCCTGCACTGCAGCAGGGCCCGGATGCCGAGTCACCGCCCCCGCATAGGGGCTCTGCTCTGCATCCTTAAACCAGCTGCCTCCTCCTGTGCCCTCCCTGGAGCAATGGCCACACCGTGGCCTGGCCGGTGTTGAGGTTGCAGGAGGGGGTGGGGATCCGTGGAGCTCAAGCTGAGGCAGTAATTCCCAGCCTAGCCAATATTCGAAAAAACAAGAAAAAGGAAAAGGAAAAAAAGTTATTCCTTCCCCCTCTGTCGAAGTTTCCAGGTGTATTTTGTAAGGAGGGCCAACAATTCATCCTGTTTGCCCTGGGTTCGAGCACAGATATTTCTAGGTCCTGGGAATACTGTCAGTCCTGGGCAAACAGGGTGGTCGGTCGCCCTGTTCATGGGCCTTGTCACCCGTGGGGTGAGGTGTGCTCTGATTCCTTCCCGCAGGGAAGAAGAGCGAAACTCGGCCCGGACAGGGCCGGGGGCAGGAACGGTGGAGTGACACGGGTGCATGTCACAGACCACGCGTGGGAACGAGCAGCTGCAGTGGAACATGGGTTGTAGGTTTCCACCTCTGGGAGCCCGAGAACAGGCAAACCCACCTATGGGGCACAAAGCTGTCACAGCAGTGGCTGCCCCCGGGTGGGGGAGGGATCAACTGTGAGGGGCCGCGATGGAGCTTTGTGGGGTCACGGAAATGTCGTATAGTAACAGGGTGACAGTTACACGGGCATAGCCGTGTGTTAAATTGTACAGCTGAGATTCGTGCATTTCAAGGCATGCACATTTCACCTGTAAAACTGTGAAATCAAAATGATAGTAAGTGATTTGGGTGGAGAGAGGATGGAGAGAGAGAGAGGATGCAGGAAGGGCCAAATATTGCCCATGGTTGGAGCTGAGTTGTGAGTCCTCGGGGTTCATTGTATTATTCCATTTACTTTGCAAGTGTCTGAAATTTTCCATAGTGAAAAGTGAAAAAATGAAAATGAAAGAAAATCAAAACAACAATGAGGTATGACTTCACATCCACCTGGACTGCTGGGATCGCAGAGGCAGACGGCAGCAAGCGCCGGTGACATTGCAGAAAAGCACGAAGCCATCCGCACGGCTGGTGGCATGTGACATGGTAAGGTCTGTGCAACATGGTTGGCACTTCCTCAGAAGGTTAAACTTAGAGTGACCGTCTATCCCCGCATTTCCACTCTTGTGCACAGATGTCTGTAGCAGGATTATGCATAATAGCCCCAAAGTGGAAACAACCTAAAAGTCCATCAACAAGGAATGAATGAATAAAATGTGGCATAGCCACACAGTGGGATATTAGCCAGCCCTGAAAAGGAATGGAGTGTAATACACGCTGCAACACAGAAGGGCCTTGAAGACGTTATACTCGGACACAAACCCACACAGTGTGCGATTCCACGTATAGGAACTGTCCAGAACTGGCAAATCCACAGGGACAGAAAGCAGATGCGTGGTGGCAGTGGGGGGGGGGGCTGGGCGAGGGGGAGAATGGCGGTGGCTGCTGATGGGTGTGGGAATAAGACAGTGGTGATGGCTGAGCCGTCATGAACACACTAAAAACCACTGCACTGTGCACCTTCAAAGGGTCTCATAGGTGAAATACATCTTTATAAAAAAGGACTCGGGTTCCGAGTCTGAGCTGGCCGCATAGTCCCGGGTGAGGCCGTGGGTGGGGTCCTGCCAGACCCCTTCCCCGCAGCGCCGGAGGCGGGCCTTCAGGACAGAGCCGCTGCCCCAGGGTCTGTCTGGACAGGCTGCTGGCCAGACGGCTGCAGGTGCAGAGGGGGCCAGTCCTGGAAGCTCCAACCCGGAGGGGCTTGGGGCCAGCAGTCTTGACCTTGGAGCCGTCCTGGTCCCCACCTTTCACAAGCGCCCCTACAGCCCGCCTTCTGGACACGGCCCTTCTCACTTCTGCTGCAGTTCTCGGGCTCAGCGCTGTCCCCACGGCTCGGCTGGGCAGCTCAGGCCTCCCTCCCGCCCCTCGCTCCTGCTGTGAATTTGCAATGTGGGCCTCCTGCCCTGGCCTCTTGCCGGCTGTTTCCTCTGGGACTGTCCCGGGACCTGGACGTGCTGACTCACTCCTCTCCCGCCTCCTTCCTTGATAAGACCGGGACACAGGGGAATGGCCAGCACAGGGCCAGGCACCCCACAGGGCTCTGATGTGTGTCCGCGGACCCCACATCTCACAGTGGCTGTCCTATACCGAAGTGACACGTTCGGACCCCCAGCTGCTAGCACAGGCCTGCCTGGGGCGGGGCCGGCGCATGAGTCTGGGCGGTGGCCTTTGCCTGGGCCCTGGGAGCCGGACCATGGAGATGGGGGTGCGATGGGGCGTAGGGAACAGCGAGAACAGCGTCAGGACAGGAGGGGCTGGTCCAGGAAAGAGGGGTTCTTTTTGGCTGGGACACAGGGAGACTCAGCAGGGTTTGGGAGAACTCTAAGAAAACAACAAAACCAGGATAGGAGGAATTCACTAGAGCAGTCACCAAATGTCAGTGAACACAGAGAAGCTACAGACAACAGGGCAGTCCCTTCCAACCACGCTGACTTGGGATCCAGGAACCGGTAGGAGGAGGAGGAGGAAGAGGAGGAAGAGGAGGAGGAGGAGGGAGAGGAAGAGGAGGAGGAAGAGGAGGAGGAGGAAGAAGAGGAAGAGGAGGAGGAGGAAGAGGAGGAGGAGGAAGAGGAGGGAGAGGAGGAAGAAGAGGAGGAAGAGGAGGAGGAGGAGGAAGAGGAGGAAGAAGAGGAAGAAGCTGGCTCCAGCAGAACCTTCTTATTAAAGGGCAGGGTGATGGTGGGCTGGAACTGCAGCCGGAAGGTTCTGGAAGGCATTGTTTCTGGGGAGGGGCCCATGAGTCCTGCCTGGTCTTTTAGAAATCTCCCTCCCTGCCTTCCTTGTGTAGCTCCCCATCCTAGCGGGTGCAGAAACTAACACAGCAGGGGAAGCGAGAACCAAAGGTCCCAGCCCCTGACCCCGCCACGGTCCTGCAGCTGCAGTAGGGTGTGCACGTCCCCTCGCGGTCTCTGACAGCCCCAAGCAACACTCTGGGGCAGGCGTGGAATCTGAGGTGGAGGAGCAGCCAGTGGGGGCTGCAGGGTGGGTTAGGAGCGTGGTTTTTGCCAGTGCTTCTCGCACTCGGGAAAGACATGCCGAGCGCCACGTGAGGACAGAACGGGGGCAGATGCTGGCCGTGGGTGGAGAAGACAGTGAGTGTTGCCTCTGTGCCAAACCAGGTAAGCCAGCTCCCCCTCAGTCCTCACTGCTGCCCTCTGAGCAGGTGTTATTATCACCCTCCTTTATAGGTGGGGAAACGGAGTCATGAGGAAATGAAGGGACGCATCCAAGGAAAGAGCCAGGTAGCAGCAGGGTTGGGATCCGACCAGGACTGGCACACTGAAGGTTCGGGCCTCGTTCCAGGACACGATGCCGTGGTTGGGACGGCTCAGTGGCAGCAAAGGAGAAGAGAGAGGTTCCCTGCAGCTGGCCAGGGGCGTTCAGCCTCCCCCGGAGGGAGGGAAAGGCGCCAAAGCCACGCGGGAAGGGCAGGAGGGACGGATGGCAGGGTGGACACAAACGCAGAGGAAAACAAAGACCTTGGGAAGCTGCAGCAAAGAGACCAGGACAGGGCGCTGCAGGTGCCCAGAGCGGGAGGACGCCAGGGACCAGGGAGTCCGGCTCTTCACAGTCAGGAGACGGGAGTCCCGTGGGTGACGCCACCTGCCCTGGGCAGTCGGGACTGGATTCTGAGTCCCGCCTATCGAAGGGGCAGGAGCAGGAGCTGTGGGAACAGAATCCTGGCCCAGGTCTCAAGCCCGTCCTGTCCCCTGGAGGTGGGGGTCTTTGCGGTGTGTGTTCGCACCTCCAACTATCAAAGGGAGCAGGCCACCAACGGAGAACAGATAAACGAGCTGTGGCCCTACGTACAGTGGATGCTACCCACCACCGTAAGGAAGAAGGAGGCGCTGCTCTGTGCTACCGTGTGGGGGGCCTTGCAGACGTCGTGCTGAGTGAAGAGAGCCAGGCTACATGGAGCACAACTCCATTCCTGGGAGATGTCTGGAATAGATACGGCCATGGAGTCGGAGAGCAGATGGCTGGCTGCCAGGGGCGGGGGAGGGGGAAGAATGGGAAGGGCATAGGAGAGGGGAATGAGGGAGGGGATAGGGGAGGGGAATGGGAAGGAGAATGGAGGAGGGGAAGGGGGAGGGGATGGGGAGGGGAATTAGGGATGGGATGGGATGGGAGGAGGGGATGGGGAGTGACTGCTCAGTGGGTACAGGGTTTCATTCAGGGGTGATGAGAAAACGTTTTGGAGCCAGATAGAGGTGGTGGCCGCGGGACACTGTGACTGTTCCACATCCCACTGAGTTGTTCACTTTAAGACGGTCAGTTTCAGGTTATGTGGATGGCAACTCAATTTAGAAAATGGAGCAGGCAGGGGTGCTCAGGACGTAAGGCCGGGGCAGGTGAGTCTTACGTCCAGCACTGAGAAGTACGTCGGAGGCAGCCAGCGGCCGCTGCTGAGTGAGGGACAGTTTGGGTGTCTCACTGCCTGCTAGCACACGCCTGACGGCGATGACGCGCCGTTGTCCAGCACCTGCGTGTGTCAGCGCTGTCCCAGCCGCTTTGTAAGTCACTCTTGTCACCCTCACCATGAGCCCTGGAGGAAAGTGCTAACAGCGTCCCCATTTCACAGATGGGGAAACTGAGGCTGGGGGAAGTTAGGTGCTTTGCCCGAGATCACCGGGTTAGTAGGGGGTGAGGCTGAGAGTCAAGCCCGGGGCATCTGTCACGCTGGACAAACATGCGCTTCGCAAAGTCTGGCTGCCTCAGAAACTCTCAGTGCCGCCGAGGGTGTAGACCGGAGTTGGAGCAGCCCAGAATTGAATGACAGTGTCGGTGTCATGTGGTCGTAGGGGTAGGGTTTTAGAGCCAATCAGAGGGGAGCTCAAACCCTGGCTCTGCCTCTCACAACCGTGAGCTTAGGAAAGTGATGGAACTTCCCCAGGCCTCATTTCCTCATCTGCAAAATGGGGGTAGCAGTCGCAGTCACGTCCCAGTGCTGCTGGAAGGGTGGCGTCAGCCGTGGTGTCAGATGCCAGCCTCACGACGGGAATAAATGCCCCAGGGGTCCAGGACTTTCAAGTTCGTGCGCGTCTCGGAGGTGCTGGGGCACTTGGTTTGGCCCTTGCCGTCTGCACTGCCTCCTCCCTGCTACGTTTCGATTCTCGATCTCAGGCACAGACCCTTGACCCACTATCAAGTTTACTCCAAGGACATGGCCGAGAGAGGTTAGGAAAAGAAAACGGAAATGTGCTTTTTCCGAGTGTTCTCCAACCCTCCACCCTCGCTTTTTTTTTTTTTTTGAGACAGAGTCTCACTTTGTTGCCCAGGCTAGAGTGAGTGCCGTGGCGTCAGCCTCGCTCACAGCAACCTCAAACTCCTGGGCTCAAGCAATCCTGCTGCCTCAGCCTCCCAAGTAGCTGGGACTACAGGCATGTGCCACCATGCCCGGCTCTTTTTTCTATATATATTAGTTGGCCAATTAATTTCTTTCTATTTATAGTAGAGATGGGGTCTCGTTCTTGCTCAGGCTGGTCTCGAACTCCTGACCTCGAGCAATCCACCCGCCTCGGCCTCCCAGAGTGCTGGGATGACAGGCGTGAGCCACCGGCCCACCCTCGTTTTTGGTAGAGGAGTTCTGTATCTAACCTTCCGCACCTGCGACATTAACTCATCTGCGTGGATGCCGTCCAGGGCCACTTGGGACGACATGGCCCCACATCTGGTGGGCACGGCCCAGGAGCAGCTGGCCACTGACGTCCCCTGGGGGAAAATCTGGAATACTGGGGACAACGCATAGCCTTTTTATGTAAATGTGAGGCCACGGTCAAGACCTCCGTCCTCAGCCTCCCTGGTGTCTGAATTATTATCTAAGCAGGAGACAGCCACACTCTGTCCCCGGCACATGCAGAGGCGGTCTCGGGAGGGAGACAGTGCAGGCATCTCACGCTGAGCACGGGCAGAAGTCCCTTTTATCCCAGGAGGGCCCCAGCTGCTGGATCCCGCAGCTCCAACTCTGGGCCGCCCAGCTCTGCAGGCCTGTCTCCCACTCCCATTTGACTTCCCGGTCACCGTTAAGCCACGCCCAGGATCATACCTTTCGTCATTTTCAAAGCATTAGGTTTTGGAAAGATCTTGGCGCTTGGCGCCGCGTAAATCCCTGCTGGCTGGCCCCTACCAGTCCCCTTCCTCTGTGGCAGTTTCTAAGAGGAGCAGGCTGTGGCCACCCAGGGGTCTTCTCTTAGCCAGTGGGACCAGGGGCGCCTTAGGGAATGGGGTAAGGAGGTTGCTTATTTGGTCTTAATCTTTCACTGAGGAGTCCACAGGTAAATATTTCTGCGAATACGCAGGCTCGTAAATCACATGCTTTTTTCCTAAATAGAATGAGAAAATTCCTATAGTCTTCTCCATGGGAAAACAAGCTGTCTGAAAGTCCAAATATTTTGGTTTTTTTTAGGACAAAACATTTATAGGTTGGACAAGACACATTTGACTCAACAAATACTGATCGAGAGCCTACTGCGTGTGGGGCACGGGCTGGTTCTCCATCTAAGTCCTTTCTGTCTGGAAAGTTCTCTGATCCTCCCATCTTGCCCCGGGATTTGTCTTTAAGGGAAGGGACCTGCGGTGAACGGACAGCTGTTGGGAGCCATGCATGGAGTTTGAGGTTGCTGTGAGCTTGGCTGACGCCACGGCACTCACTCTAGCACGGGCAACAGAGCGAGACTCTGTCTCAAAAAAAAAAAAAAAAAGAAAGAAAGAGAGTGCTGGAGTGGACAAGCGCAACCCGGTGCTCTGGCCACCGGGGCCCGGGCCACTTACACGTCAGCTCGTCCCTGGGTTTCCATCTAGTGAGACTGGCTGAGACACTCAGCACTGCGGGGAAACTGAGCCCAAGAACCTTTGCTGTGATTGGCATCTTTACTAAGTAACTCCGAAGAGACTAGACATCCTGTGCCTCAATTTCTTCGTCTGAAAATGGGGCTGGGGTGCCCAGGAGAATATTAGCTCAAGAAAGCAGGGATCTGGGGCCTGGCCTCGTGCTTTGCACTAAGTAGTTGCTCAAACATGTGCTGAGTGCACCGAATGCGTCAATTCGCGTAGCAACGTCGCCCATTTTACGGAAGAGGAAACTGAGGCTCAGAGAGGTGCAGCGATTTGCCCCACAGCAGCAGAGGTGGGAGAGGTGAGGCTGGGCCTGTGTGGCCCACTGGGATCAGGCGTGGCCTTGTCAACAACCAGGGTTCACCATCAGAGCCAGGGCACGCAATGACTTTGGTGGGTCTCTAAAACAAACATTAAAAAAAAACATCATTCACGACAGGGTTGGTCTAAAAATTAATATAATCCCTGCTGGATAATATTCATTTTTCTCTTCCTCTAATTTTAAGAAATGAAGACGTTTTCGTGGGCCGCTAAGAAGACAGCTGGGGCCTGGGCAGCTGCAGGCCGCGATCGGAGGCCACTCACCTTGTCCTCCTCGGCCCTGAGATCGGGCATGGTGCTGACGCACAGGCTGACGGCCGTGGTGGCCACGAAGAGCACGGAGAGGCAGGCGAAGACCTTCCCGGGCAGCCCGGACTGCGGGTTCTCCACCATGTCGCGCAGCCGGTGCATGCAGAGGCCCCAGCGCGAGCCGTGCGCGGCGGGCACGCGGGCCTCCCCGCGCCGCTGCAGCGCCTCCTCCCTGCGCAGCTCGGCCAGCTCCTCCCGCCGCTGCAGCAGCTTGCGCAGGCAGCACCTCTCCAGGCTGGCCTCCTCGATGCCCCAGTAGGCCAGCTCCTCCCGGAAGGACAGCGCGCACATCTCCCGCAGCAGCACCAGCTTCCCGGCCGCCAGGAAGCTCACGATCACCCCGAAGGCGCTGGGGCTCCTGTCGAAGAAGAACTCCCGGCTGTCCTCGTCGTAGTCGTCGCAGAGCTGCGTGATCTCCTCGTAGCTGCGGCAGAGCCTGAGCTTGCTCAGGCGGCTCAGCGGGAACTCGTCCAGCGTGCTCCAGGGAAGGAGGTACCGCCTGCCCCCGACGTTGACCAGGATCTCCTGCCTCAGGTCCGCCGGGGAGGTGTCCAGGGCGCCCGCCTTCCGGACCCTGCGGTAGTAAAGGCCCTTGACGGGCGGCGTCTCCACCGGGCCTGGCAGGAGCCGACTCAGAGGGCTGCAGGAGCCATGGCGAGGGGGCCTGGGGCGCAGGCCCCCGGCTCCGGAAGGCGTGGGCATCACGGAAGACGTCCCCGCCGCAGAGCAGTGGGCTTACCTGTCTGACACCCAAAGGGAAAAGGGCAAGAGAATAGGGGGGAAATCAGGCTCAGGGCAGAGTCCCCACCTCACTAACTAGACGTTCTTACGTGTGCTGCTTGCAGCCGCGTCCGCATCGTTCGTCCCTGTAGCCCTTTCACTCAACACGTGTTTACCGGCCACCTGCTATGTGCTTGGGATACATCAGTGAACAAAGCCCTTCCCCTATGGAGCATGTACTTATATCTCAAAAAATCTCTCTGGAACGAGCACAGCATGGATTGGGACTTGAGTAATTCAGTGCCAAGGCAGGCAAGTCACAGCTGTGTGGTCTTGGGCACGTGGCTTAACCTCTCTGATCTCAGGATCATTCCATCAAATGACAAGACTCACACCAACTTTGCAAGGTACAGGCGGTAAAAAGAGAGCTGAAGAGCGTCGGCTCTCCCTGGCTTCGCCACAATGCAGTAATACTCAGCGCAGCAAAACTGTGCTTGTACCCCACGAATATATACAAATAAAAAACGTTTTTAGAGAAGAGTGTAGGCTCTCAAGTTCACTGCCACGCTCCAATCCCTCATGGACTGCCACCACAGGTGGGCTACTCAGCCCCTCTGAGCCCTTCGCTTTGTACAACTGGGGCAGTTTGAGTGCCCACATCGTAGGGCCCGGTGAGGGTCACACGCAGTGATATACAGATAGCGTGTGTGGCTAACACTTCTAGACGCTTCTGATGTGCCAAGTTTCCCCTAATTAACTCCTCTCAACAACCTCACGAGGTAGACATGAGTAGCTCCACCTTATAGATGAGGACACTGAGGAACAGGAAGGTTAAGTGTCTTGCCCATTGTTTAGCAAGCACCCGACATCCAGGAAAGCTCGGGGAGGGCCAGTCATTGAAGGTTGGAGAAGACCAGGAATGCGACTGTGCCGAGCACAGCACCTACCTCTTGGGGGGGGAGTCCCACAACCCTTGCCTAACCCTTCTTGTTTGCCTTCTCACCGGGAGGACTTTGCTAGGAGGAGGAGGAGCATTTCGTACTGTAGGTGACAGTGCCCCTCCGTGTTCACTGCTTGCCCCAGCCACCCTTACTGTGTGACCTTGAGCCAGTTACTCCCCCTCTCTGGGCCTCGGTCTTTTACCTGCAGAATGGAGGGGCCTCTAATGCTCTCTCCATTTCAGACCTATTTGGAGGCACTTGACTTAGAAGGAGCCTTTTAGATTTAGCTCATTCTTATATTTTTAAAAATGACTTCCAAAATATTTCTCATCCTCAGACCCCGCAAGCGTTCCTTGTGCTATTCACGCTAGCCAAAGCCGTTTCCAAAGCCTCTGTAACCTTACATTTCAAGATGCACTCCAATCAGGAGCAAAACTTGGCAGCTGAATGGAATTAAAAGTTCCTCTCCATTTCAGAGCCAGTTGGATTCCAGGGGACGGTGAGGAGTGAATCACAGCCTGTTTCACACTTGCCCCCACACAACATTCTGTTATCTGCAAGCATTGCTTCCTTCACAGGGTGAGGAGCCTGCAGAGAGAAGAGTATTTTGAAACCCAGGGAGCCCTTCCCAAGCTCTCTCATTTGCCAACTGCAAAAACTAAGATCCAGAGAGCTGAAGTGACTAGTCCAAGGTCACACAGCAAATCCAAATCCAACCCTGGGGTTCCTCTCAGAACCCCAAAACTCCCCTTTCTGCGTTCATTGAAAGAAGCCCAATTTTGCAATCTACTGCTCCCGAAACAGCTGGCAAACAAAGCTCCTTCCAGAGCACGGGAAAGAATTCACTCGAAATGCACTTTTGCTAAGCATTTTGCCGGCGTCTGCCCCTTTCTGCAAGCCCCCTCCTCTGCAGCAAGCCCCAACTTCTTCCCCGGAAGTTTGACTCACCCTCTTGTCTCAGGGAGCCCGTTTCCAGCTGTTTCTCTGCCGGGCAGGGGGAGCCCATGTCTCGGTGCCCGGGAAAGACACAGGTTTGTGGTGGAGATGAAAGGGAAGGAAAAAACCCCGAGCACAGCAGTTTCTGGCAGAGTTAGTTTCCAGTCTCTCTTCCCGTGCCTCCTCCCGAAACCAGAAGTTCATTCATTCTGCATCTCTCTCTCCAGCAGCTGCCGGAGAGCCCTGGGGGAGTGGGGTGGGTGTGTCTTAAAGGACCCGGAGGAAGCCCCTTTCCTTGAGAGAGTGGAGGCTCTGGGGAGCCTTGCCAGGAGGGAGCCGGGCCGGCTGTCCTGCTCCGGAGGTGGACTCCGCACTCCAGGTCCCACAGGGACAGCCAGTGTGGTCCTGCAAGGGAAGGGAGGGGGGAATGGGAAGGGCTTAGAAATAATCTCTCCATCAGCCGGCAGCAGGCAGGAACAGCAGCAGCCGCTGCTCTGCCAACCGCTCGGGAGGCGAGGGGAGCTGCCCTCCCTCCGCCAGGCAGGAGCGCAGCCCGGGAAGGGCAGAGGGCAACTAGCAGCCCCGGGGCATCCGCAGCTACCTGTCCCCAGGCACCCTGGAGGCTCCTGGGGTGTGCTGCTGCTGATGGTGGGGTGCGCAGGCGGAGGCAGCAGGAGGAACTTTGTGCTGCTTTTCAGCAGCCTGGGCCTGGGGCAGGTGCAGAGAGAAGCCCAGGCTCTGTGTCCTGGGGGGGGACTTAGGAGGCTGCATTAGGGAACAGGTGTAGCAAGAGGTGTGAGCAAGCTCGGGCTTCACACACACCTGGCTCCCTGGCGCCCATGGGAAAGGCCGGGTGACCTTGGGCAGGTGAGTTAGTGCCTCTGAGCCTCAATTTTCTTGTTTATAAAACATATAGGGATGAGAGGGGATTCAGGGGGGTCGATCAGAACCCCGAGAACAAATGCCTATTGCGGGTTCCGTTGTATGGTCAGGGCGAGAGGAAGAGGCAATGGTCTAGGGCCTGGGTGTTAGCTGCAGCTCTGCCATGCTGTGTGACCTTGGTCACTCACTTCACCTCTCTGGGCCTCAGTTTTCTCACTGGTCAAATGAGGACAGTGTGAGCAGTGATGGCTGAAATTGCAAAACCATCTTCTAATGTAGGTGCCCACTGCACCCTGGCTCTGCTTAATTTTCTTAAGAGGTTTTCAAGCCCAGCGTCTTGGCTTCTGAGGCTGAACTGTCTTCAAAATGCCATGCTACAGTCGAGGCCCTGGAGGTCTGAGAAGAGGCTAGCTCAAGGGCACCTTGCTGGTTACAAGCTGAGTGAGGTTGGCATTCTCACTTAACAGAGAATTGAGTTCTGGATCCAGGAGTGGAGGTGAGAGCTCCAGCCCTCCACAGCCACCTGGAATGGGGCGTGGGGAGCTGCTGGCCTTGGCACCGGGGACGAATCTGGGCGGGCACAGGGAACCCGCTGAACGGAGGCCGTCTGGTATAGTATAGTGGTTTTCAAACAGTATTGCTTGAAACTGCAGGGCCCTACAGAAATGACTGGGGGCCTTGTCTGGGTTGGTGACAAAGGTGACAAGAGGATGAGACCCTAATACTGCTACCTCTTGTTCGACCGTGGCAGCTCTGATCTGTTTGCCACGGTGAGACTCTAAGTGTAACCCCAATACATGCCATGGCCCGACACGGCCCAGCTGCACATAGAGCCCGCTCGAAGAGACTCCAGAGCACCTGCTAGTGATGGAGAAGCTCTGGCCCCTCCCCCGACTCCCACTTCTCTCGACTCCACGGGTGATCCATTGGTTCTTGTAAACCAGACTCCAAAATTGCCTTCCCAGCTCATGCTGTTTCCCATTCCCCTCCACGCACCTCTCTGGCCCTTTAGTATTTATCTTGAGTTAGCCTATCTGGATAAATCTCCCCCAACTACCCACCTGCCTCTCTGTTCTCTCTGGATCCAGAATGCACGGGTTCAAATAAAAATTTACCATGTCTCTGCTGAGTGACCTTGACCTAGTTTCTTAACCTCTCTGTGCCTCGACTTCCTTGTCTGTGATGTGAAGATCTCAGCACTGATCTATTAATTTCTCGTGAATACTGAACAAATCAATTTACATCCATAATGCACTTGGAAGAGTGTCTGGCACAAAGTGAGTCTCTTTCAAATGTTTGCTATTATTATGATTATTATATTAACAACTTTCTTCCAGGTCACATAAGAAAGATTTAATGTGAAGACAGAAGTCTGCTGTTTAGGAAACGTTTTTAAAAGAAAAGTTGATTTATTGATGTAGTACAGCTTCTCATTTTGCCTACAGGAGACCTGAGACCCAGGGGAGGGAGCACGTGGCCTGAGCCATCAGTGGCAGGGCCGGGCGCTCGGTCAGCATTGTCACTCTGCTCAGGCTGTAGGACCTTTCGCTCAGCCTCGTGTCCAGCGCCTACAGCCACTTCCCCAGGACGTCACTGAGTCCTGGGCTTGGTAAAGTCCCAGTCACCTTTTAGCTCTGTGCCATTTTTTTGTCTCCAGTGGCCCTCCCTGTGTGTACACATGACCTCTGCTAAGCAGGGAAGGTAACACACTTCCCATCCCTTTCCTGCATCCTGGAAGTTTGGGACGTAGACATATGTGGAAACGACCCCCCAATTCCCTCTGAAGGCTGACTCCTGCCACAGTTTTCTGGTAAAGGGATGGGCCGCAGTGATGGTGTATGAGCTTCCTACCGCTGCTGGAACAAACAGCACAAACACAGTAGCTTAAGACAACACAGACTCATTACCCTCCCGTTCTGGAAGCCAGAGGTCTGAAGGGGGCCTTACGGGGATGACGTCCAGGTATCGGCAGAGCTGCATTTTTTCTGGAGGCTCCAGGGGAGACCCTGTTTCTTTGCCTTTGCCGGCTTCTAGAGGCCGCCTGCGTCCCTTGGCTTGGGCCCTGCCTCCATCTTCAGGCAGCGATTGTATCAGTCCTAGCTCTGCTCTAGCCCTCCCAGCTCCTCTTCCCGCCTCTCTTTCCCTGGTGAGAACCCCTGTGATTCCCTCAGGCCACTGGGTAGTCCAGGATGGTCTCCCATCTTAAGATCCTTAACGTGGGGCCGGGCGCGGTGGCTCACGCCTGTAATCCTAGCACTCTGGGAGGCCGAGGCGGGCGAATCGCTCAAGATCAGGAGTTCGAAACCGGCCTGAGCGAGACCCCATCTCTACCAAAAATAGAAAGAAATTAATTGACCAACTAAAAATATACATACAAAAAATTAGCCGGGCATGGTGGCGCATGCCTGTAGTCCCAGCTACTCGGGAGGCTGAGGCAGGAGGATCGCTTGAGCCCAAGAGATTGAGGTTGCTGTGAGCTAAGCTGACGCCACGGCACTCACTGTAGCCTGGGCAACAAAGTGAGACTCTGTCTCAAAAAAAAAAAAAAAAAGAGATCCTTAATGTGATCACAACCGCCAAGTGCCTATTGCCATATAAGGTAACATGTGTCACCTAGCACAGACATCTTTGCGGGGGTGCAGGTTCATGTCTCTGCCCAGTGCAGACCATGTGTATATATCAGGCTCCTATGCCCCGCCCCCAGGCCCCAGCCAATCAGCTAGGGCCAAGATATCCTTTGTCCAATCCGGCAGAGGAAGGACACCTGACCCAAGAGAGCTCCTCCCATTGGCTGGGCTGAACCAATCAAATCAGCTCGCCCTCTCGCGAGACTGTGGGCCCAAAGCCTTCGGTGGCTGAGCGGGAGCTGACCCGGTAATGCCGTCCAGAAGCGCGGCCGGTGGCTGCTCGGGCCGTGTGTGAGGAGCAGGCGCGGGAGAACCCACAAGGAGGACGAAGGCCCAGAGAAAGGAGCAGGCGGGGCCTGTGGAGGTGGAGAGAGACGCTCTCCCGGTTCCCGGCTCTGCAGGCCCCAGCCTGACGGGCCACGGAGCCCTGACTGTGGACCTCCCGGCCTCGGAGCCTGAGCTTCCTCACGACGAATCCTCCTTGTTTGACAGAACTTGCTTGAGGAGCTCTGTGTGCCCGAGGACCTGTGGTTGGCGCGTGGCTGCGGAGCACAGCGGTCCCACGGAGGACTTGGAGGGGGCTGCCCGCGTCCACACTCCAGCCCTACCAGGCAGAAGGTCACCTGGGGCGAGGTACGGGCCTTTCTGAGCCTCGGCTTCCTCATGGGTAAGGTGGTGTGGACGTTTGTTCCTACCGCATATTAAATGAGTTAATTTCCATAAAGCCCTGGACCCCTGCCCTGGTCTGGCTAACATGTCAGCGGCTGTGGTCGTCGTCCTCATCGCTGTCATCAGTATTAGTCTGACTATATCTTGCTGCACTGTTTTGGTGGAAGGAGGAACCCAGGTCCCAAAGTTGGTTGGTGTGATCACATCTAGCTCTTACACTCTTATTCAGGTGTCATCGAGGCCTGGCTCCTTCTTGAAGTGTCCTTCAGAAGAGGAAGGTGTCTTCCTCCCACAAAATGGAGCAAGATGAGGAGGGGCCCTGTGGTAGGCAGAATAATGGCCTCCCAAAGATGTCCATGTCCTGATCCTTGGAACCTGTGCGTATGTGACTTTACACGGCCCAGGGGCATGAAGGTTGCAGGTGGAGTTAAAGTTGCTGATTAGCTGACTTGGAGTAGGATAAGCATCCTGAATTCACCAGGTGGGCCCAGTGTACTCACAGGTCCTTAAATGTGGAAGCGAAGCTGAGTGTGGTGGCTCACGCCTGTCATCCTAGCACTCTGGAAGGCCGAGGCGGGAGGATAGCTCAAGGTCAGGAGTTCGAAACCAGCCTGAGCAAGAGCGAGACCCCGTCTCTACTAAAAATAGAGAGAAGTTAATTGGCCAACTAAAGATATATAGAAAAAATGAGCCGGGCATGGTAGCGCTTGCCTGTAGTCCCAGCTACTCAGGAGGCTGAGGTGGGAGAATCACTTGAGCTCCCCAGGAGTCTGAGCTTGCTGTGAGCTAGGCTGACGCCATGGCACTCTAGCCCGGGCAACAGAGTCAGATTCTGTCTCAAAAAAAAAAAAAAAAATGTGGAAGATAGAGTCAGAGTGATGTGAGAATTGCTCTGCCAGTCATCGCCGGCTTTGAAGGAGGAGGAAGGGACCATGAGCCAGTGGATGCTGGCGGCCTCTAGAAGCTAGAACGGCAATGAATAGATTTCCACCTAAAGCCTCCAGAAAGGAATACAGCCCTGACCACATCTCCATTTTAGCCCCATGAGATCCGTTTCAGACTTGTAGCCTCCAGAACTGTAAGATAGTATGTTTGTATTGTTTTAAGCCAGTAAGTTTGTGGTATTTTTTACAACAGCCATGGCAAATTAATGCAAGCCCTGCCTGGCAGCAGGGGGAGCAGGATATTTGTAACTTGCTGAGAGGGTCCTGCCTTGCAGGCTTCCCAGCACCTGCTTCCAGGAGTTAGGATCCCTCCCTCCATGTGACTAACATTTATTCAGCCTCTTCTCTGTGTGGCCGTGTTGCTTTGTAGCTGCGTGACATCAGGCAAGTTGCCTTTCCTCTCTGTGCCTCAGGACAGTCGGGGTGATGATGGTCCTCACAGGGTTATTGTAAGGAGTGAATGAGTTCATGCATGTGAAGCGCTCATTTCAGTGCCTGGCACATGGTGACTGCACAATGAGTGTTACACGTTATTAATTCCATCGTCATCATCACTGTTGTTATTACAAGAGCTCAAAGGCTCCTGATAACAGAGCAGGAGCAGAGCTGGAGTATACGGACTCCCAGGTTGCCATGAATGTGCAGAGGAACTGCTGAACAGCGATGTGAAGTCAACTGATAACAGCTGGATTTCTGGGGGGGGGGGCGGCAAAGTTCCTGCTATGTGGCGTTTGCCAATTACTGTGATATAAATACCCCTGCCACGACCAGTCTGGCTAACAACACAACGTCTCTGAATGTAGAGTTGGGAAGGGATGCCGAGGATTGGCTCTTGCAAGGTTGTGCCAAGTTGGCTTCAGCGCATCCCTGCAAGTGTGGCTCCCCAGCAGGGTCAGGGAAGGACTCCCAAAGGTGGTACCCCTGGTTAAACCCTGATGCGTGAGCAGCAGCTAGCAAGGTGAAGAAGCAGGTGCTGGCAGAAGGGGCAGGTGGGGCCGAGACAAGTAGGCTAGAGAACACTGTGCTTCTGGGAAGATGACAGGGATTCAGCATGACCAGACAGTTTGGCAGGAAGTAGCAAGTACCAGGATGAAGGGCAGAGAGGCAGGTGGGAACCAAAAAATGATGGTCATCTAAACTTTGCTGGGGAATGTGGACTTTACATCATGGACAGCAGGCATGGGGAGCCATTGGTGAATTTAAAGCAGTAGTTCTCTACCCTGCAACATTCCAGAATCACCTGGGAAGCTTTAAAAAATCTCCAATGACTAGGAGATTTTAAAAATCTAGATCACATCTAGATCAATTCCATCAGAGCCTTGGGGTTTGGGGCCCCACCTCTGCGATTGCTTTGAAATCTCCCCAGGTGATTCTAGCCAGCAGCCAGCATTGGGCATGGGTACTTTAAATCAGATATGCATTTTCAAGAGCTCACTCTAGGTGTTCAGATATTGCTGGAGGCAGTAGAAATTGGTACAAGCCTTTTGAAGGGCAATTTGGCACTATTGATCAAAATAAGAAATGCAGATATCTTCTCACCTACAGTCATAGGTCTAGGAATTTACTTTGCAGATATACTTGCTCATGTGTGCAAAGATAGGTGTATAAAGATATCCATTACAGCATTGTTTGTGAGAGTAGTGGATTGTAAATGACCAAAATATGCCTTGTTAAGGGACTCGTTAAATAAATGATGGCTGTAAAGGCAAAAAAAGCTCTGCAGCTGTCATAAAGAATGGGGAATCTATATACACTGCTGTGGAAAGCCCAGCAAGACGCAGAAATCGCAAGGTGCAGAACAGATCATACCTTGTGCTCTAGCTGGTGCAAAACAGACAAGAGGGTCGCACGTGTATGTGTGCATAGGGTTTTTATATCTGAAAAATGCCTAAGAAATTAGAAACTGTGGTTGCCTCTGGGGAGGGAAACTAAGGGGCTTGGAGGAGGGATGGGAGGGAAATTTCCTTTTCTCTATATCTCATTTTATATCATTTTAGTTATATTAAAAGGCATCCTGGTGTCAGTTGGGAAGAGGAGCCAGCCTGGAAGAAAGAGATTACATATCAGACCAGGCTGGAGGTGATAAGGGTGTGACTCAGGCTCTTTTGGTGGGGCTGTAGGGGAGGGAGGATGGGAGACGAGCTGGAACAGAGGAAAGAAGAAGGTGCTGGAAAGATAGCAGTTGGTGGTCCCTGATCTGCCTTCAGCTATTTCAGCTTCAATCATACCACATCTAAGAGATTTGATTACTGTTAAGGCCACAGACCCCGTGGGAGTAACATGAGCACAGTCTACTAGGGTCGTTCAGAATGGACTCATTGTGGAAACTGAGGCAACTCAGTAATTTTCATTATGGACTGGAAGTAAAAGCACACTCCGATCATTCACCGCTGAGTGTCCCAAAGTCAAGGTGCCTCCAGGAGCCAGGGGGAGGACACAGGGAAGGCTGGGTGGGGTTTGGCAAAAAGAGGAGCCCAAGTCCCCCACTCACGAAGGTGGGATGTGGGTCCAGTGGTGCGGTATCTTTCCATTTGGAAAGAAGAGCTGTAATCCTTATTTTTATGGTAAACTTCTCAAATTCTAAATGTTGCCAGCTAACTCGGGAATTTATAGCTGAACGTGTGTGCATCTGCCAACCCATCAATTCCGCTCCCAGGTAGATGCCCCTGAGAGACGTGCACATGTGCTCACCAGCAGGCATGGGCTGGAAGCTTTGTCACAGCACCGTTTCCTGACTGCCAGGAGTCTAGATGAGTCAATTATAGCACAGTCACACAGTGGAGGACCACATAGCAGTGAGAATGGGTGCACCCCAACCATCCGTAACAACGCAGACGCATCTCACGGTTGTCATGTTGAGTGAAAGGAGCCAGGCGCTAAAAGAGCAAAATTCCATTTAGGTAAAGTCAGAAAGAGGCAGCACTTACCTACAGTGACAAAAGTTAGGAGGCTGCTGACCTTTGGCCGGCACAGTGGCTGGGGCTACAGGGGAGAGAGGTCTAGGGGCTGGTCGTGTTGGTTTATGATCTAGGGGCTGATGATAGGTGTTCGGTTTGCACAAGTGATGTGCTCACTTTAGTATGCATGTTATATATGTTTAAATTTTTGTGTTAAGTTTTTATGTTTTTGTAAACGACCACTGCTGTGGAGGACCGAATTAAGACATATTGGTTGGCTGCACTTATCCTTGGCTCCAGGTTGCAACAAGGTCATCATAGCGAATGGCTTCCAAGTGGCTGGGCTTTTGCAGCTGCTTGAGCCCCAGAACCTCTGCTTTTTGTCAGTCATCACTGAAGCCTGCAGCTGTACCAGCTATGTCCTCGTGCCTGCCTGTGACTGTGACGTTAGAATTAAGGGTTTGCCCTGCTGCCTTCTGCCTGTCTTCTACCTGCCTTTCCTGGACAGTGAAGGGAGAGCTGGCTGCACCATGCACAGCTGCTTGCGCTTTTTGATTTAAAAATACTTCTCAGGATGTCATTATCCCCGTTGACAGACACAAGCTCTTTCTGAAAGCAAGTCTGTCCTCAGGCAGTTTGCAGACGTTGTCAGTTGTCAGGGACAGCCACCGCTACAGAGGGACAAGCCGTGGAGTCGCAACTTCAAAGACCAGGCAGCTGAAGCTGTCGCAGCCACAGGGACCTTTCTCTTGGATCAGGGGGTGACTCTCTAAGGAGACTGAACGTTTGTAGAGTCTGTCTGGGGGACTACGGAGCCGAATGTGGGCTGGGATCTCAACTCCCCATACCCCCTCCAAATGCTAATGTCTTTTCATGAAATTTTTCAAACAAGTGGAAAAATTGCAAGACTAGTGCAATGAATATCGCTGTTCAAGGCCTAGACTCTTAATTACTAGCATTTTGTCATATTGACTTTATATATGAGTTTATATATATATATATATATTCCTCCCCCCACTTCAAAGTAAGATGCAGACACTGACATCTCACCATTGAATTCTTCCCCATGGAATTCAGAAAAGTCAGGATAACTTTCTATAAAGCATAGCCACAGAAACTTATCACATCTAACACTATTAAAAGTCATTCCCTGAAATCTTCTAATACCCACTCTATACTCAAATTTCCCTGTCTCCAAAATGTCTTTTATAGTTTTGTTTTTTTTTTTAAACCAAGATCCAGTTAAGGCTCACTTGATGGTGATGTTTCTTTGCTCTTTTAATCTTGAACACTCTTCTGTCCCTTCTAGCACCTTCTTTTCTCCCCCTATGACACTGACTTTTTTAAGACATCAGGACAGTTGTCTTGCAGACTGTTCCTCCTTCCAGATTTATCTAATTGTGTCCCTCTTTCCCCTGTATTTCTGGAAACTGGGGCTAAAGCATTGATTGCTCTGGGTTCAGCAGTGTGGGCAAGGGCGCTTCCTGGGTGGAGCCGCTGGGCGCTCTCGTGCTTGGCTGCTCCCCCCATAGGTGGCACCAAGGTGTGCTGCTCTGTTAAGATGGTCATGGCAGATGTCCCTGTCGTAAGGGAATGCTTTCCCTTTGCAGCCAGCAAGGATTCTGGCAGTGATATTTAGACCTAAACTCTTCTTATTCTTTGCAAAGGAGAAACCACAGCTCATCTCGTGGTTTCTCCTTCGTACCAGCTCGGAGAGGGCCAGGCCAGGGTGCTGAGACGAATGGCCATCACACCGTCACTGCCACATATGTACCGTACACTGAGCTCAATACCTGCCTTGACCTTGCCGGCAGCCTCTTAGGAGAGCTGGGTATTCTCCCAGTTTGGAGATGGAGGCACAGAGAAGTTAAGAAATAGGCCCGTGATAGCCAGTGGTCTGCTCCTAACCACTCTTCTATGCATCACCAATATGTTAAATTCTGCTAAGACTACATCTCTGGCCTGTGTCTTTGCCTCAGGAGGTAGCAGAGACTGGGGGAAGGTTCACGATTGACTAAGAAGCATGAGATGAGATCAGGTGTAGGTTAAGCTGTGATTTGGTAACCTTACTAAGATCCTGAAGTTTACTTTTAATGTGACCTGTTTTTAATCTTCATATGTCATTTTGAAACCTACTCTAAACATAAGAAAGTCAGTTTTATTAATGTTATTGTTCAGTGGTCAGGACAGTTGGCTAGTTTATTGGGCCTGTTGCAAGGATGTCTACAGCTGCAGCTGTAAACAGAGCACAGTTGTAGAGCCTGAGGGGTGTCCAAGGTGAATAAGACACAGCCCTGGTCTTAAGGACTTCACGTGGGGAGACAGATTCACCACCGACTATAACAAAGATGATTTAGAGAGATGAAGATGGGCATAGCCATTGAGTTTGGGGAGGACAGGGGAAACCAAGATGAAGTCTCCTGCAGAAGGGTGAGGGCGTCTTAGAGGGCTTCCTCCCCCACACCCTGCTTCTTCTCTCCCCTCTCCTCCCTCCGGGCTCCCTCCCTAGAAACACTTGTCCAGGGGTGTGCAGCCTGCTGAGCCCTCCTGAACATGAATGTATCAGGTGTCCAAGGAAGGGGCTGTTGTTCAGGTAGGTTTGGGGCGAGCAGGGCCGAGCAGGTGCCCTTCCTGGGGAGCTGCTCGGCAACGTGAAGAAGCCGATGTGCAGACATGCTGTGCAAAGAGCCTCTGGACCAAGGGCAGCTGGCTGACGTCACTTGTGGTTCCCCCCAACTCCCAGGATGGATTCTGGAGCCCCCCCCTTGGACAGGCCAGCTCTGTTCACACCTTTATTGGGGAGCACAGCCTGAGAGGTGCTGGGCTTTGCAGTGTCAGGAACAACGATGGTCAGGCGGCTCCCAGGCTCCAAGTAGGGGGTAAACTGGGGTCGTGGTGCAGCCGGCCTGCTAGCTGGGCATTTCTCACTAACGTCATTCCCCAGAGTGGCATCTCCTCGGGGCTGTGAAGGGTTGAATGCCAAACATATGAGGTGAGAGCTGCTGAGCAGGAGGCCGGGGGCTAAGGCAGCTAGGAGCCTGGGGTGGGGACACAGCGGTCCCCAAGGGGAGAGGATGGCCCATGTCAGGGGGTCTTTCTCCTGGAGGCCCCTATCACGTCCTTGCAAGCTTTTTACGTGCTCCACACAAACACATCAAGAAAATGTTTTGCTCTGCAAAGATGGGGGAACATATTTATTGTTTTGCTTTAGAAGTCATTTGGCTGCAAGGAGCTCATTTAATTTATAGCTGGCACGGACTCCTCCACGAACACTGTACCTGCTCTAGATAGGTCATTCAAAATGAGACAACAAAACCGACATACGGCTTTTCAATGTAATGCAATATTTTGGATGCGAAGCTGGCCAACGCACAGATGAATATGTTAAACGTCACAACGTATATTAATAGGGTTTTTCTCGTGATCTGGAAGCTTTGTATGTTTTTGGAATTCATTTTTCAGTAGGTTTTCGGGAAGCTTGAGGGTCTTGGGGCCAGAGGTACCTGGTAGAGGCGGGGGGCGTCTGGGGCCTTGCAGAGCCGGGCGCGTGGGAGCCTGAGGTCTCCCGGAGGACAGTGGCCTCGGTGGGGAGGCAAAGATCTTGAGCACAGAGTGTCATCTACGTTGAGGATTTTGGAAGTGGAGCAGCTTTGGCGGAGGGCTGCCGAGGCCCCGCGTGTGTGTCTGACGTGCCTGGACAAGGGAGTGAGTGCTTCTGCTGCCAGGACTCTGGATGGGAAAAATGATCTAAAACATCGGAGCGAGGCAGGCGGATGCCTGGGTGTCCTTTCAATGTCACACTCTAGTCTCCGTGAACAGGCCAGCCGCGGAGAGTTATTTATATTTAATTCTCTGGGGGAATCGTGCCTTTGTTCGACTCTCTTTTGCAAGAATACTATTGAATTGGGCCCAGATTCTGTTGTTAACATGTTAACTTGCAAATTCTTGTCTGGTGGAAATGATTCCGATTTCGGTCTGTTAGCAAACAAACCCCAAGGTTATAGTTTGACAGCCCTGAAGAATATTCACAGGTTTTGTATGTTACCCAGAATTCTTATCCCAGCATTCCTCCTCAGTGCCTATAAATACTCAGGTCCTTAAATGCTTTGTAAGCCAGCTTTCCTGTTCCATTGGTTCTCTCACTAATGAGGACAATAGATTTTTTTTTCTTTCTTTCTTTTCTTTTTTTTTTTTTTAGACAGAGTCTCACTCTGTCATCCGCGCTAGAGTGCATCGGTGTCATTGTAGCTCACTGAAACCTCAAACTCCTGTGCTCAAGCGATCCTCCTGCCTCACCCTCCCAAGTAGCTGGGACTACAGGCACGTGCTACCACACCTGGCTAAATTTTTTCTATTTTTAGTAGAAATGGGATCTTGCTCTTGGCTCAGGCTGCTCTCAAACTCCTGAGCTGAAGCAATTCTCCTGCCTCGGCCTCCCAGAGTGCTAGGATTACAGGCGTGAGCCACTGCACCCAGCCAAAAATTATGTTTTGATGCCCTTTCCTAGCAAAACACACCACCTGGAGACCCAGGTAAGGAAGGTGGCGACCCATGGGGCCATCGTGATCCTTGGGGCATTCTTGGTCTCATAGTACATGGTGGTTCCGCAGATGCAAATGCTGTAATCCCTGAGCTCAGCTCTAACTTTGTGTAGGTCAGTCCCACTTCCCGGTACCAAATTCTGTCCTAGTAGTATTTTGCTGTTAAACAAACCAGCCTGAGCATACTGGCATAAAATTAAAAAAAAATCATGGGTTGTATTTGTCAGGACTTTGGGTGGGCCCCAGCAGGAAGGGCTGGTTTCTGTTGTGTGATGTCTGGGCCTTGGCTGGAAGCCCCAAAGCTGGGGGCAACTCCAACATTTGGGGCATGGCCTGGAGGATCCACTTCTAAGATGTTCTCTTCAGTCATGTGTCTGGCACTGTGGCAGGGATGGCTGTAAGGATGGGGTCAGCTGGGTCGGTTGGCCACAGCGCCTCTCTGTGGCCTCTACAACATGGCAGCCTCAGTGGGTGGTTGGGCTTCTAACATGGCGGCTCAGAGCTCAGACCCGTGGCCTTTTGTGACCCAGCCTAAGAAGTCATATGGTGTCATTTCTGCTCTATCTATTGGTCAAAGAGTCACAAGCCTGCTCACACTCAAAGGGAGGGAGCCCTGGCCCCGCCTCACCCTGGGAGGAGTGTCAAAGGATCTGTGGCCATGCTGAAGCTGCTGCAGCCCCTTTTAGAACTTCCATCCGCTTCAGTCATTCCTGACAAATGACCGAAGTCATAAAAACCCACATCTCATAATAAACCGCAAGGCTTTGCCGGAAGCCAAGGGAGGAGCAGACCTCCAAGTTCAGTCTTTGCTCCCAGTTTGGACATGTATGCAGTCCCTGGGGTTTTTATCTGGTACTGATATCTTCTTGGTTCTTCCAGTCTTAAGGGTGGAGCCTCTAGTAATGTGCCCTGAGAACTGAAAACACAACTAAGAATATGTCCATTGGCGTGAGAGAATGTTCATGCTGGATTTGGTAAGTGAGGGAAGCAAAGGAGAAATGCAATGGAAGAGTATGTATCAGAGTGTCATCAGGTTATCTCTGAACGCAAGGTTTAGATACCATGTCTATTTTGGTTTTGCGTATACGTATTTATCTTTCTTTTCTTCTTCTTTTTTCTTTTTTTTAGAAGTGGGGTCTTGCTCTGTAGCCCTGGCTGGAGTGTAGTGACGTCGCACTATCATAGCTCACTGTAGCCTTGAACTCCTGGGCTGGAAGGCTCCTACCACCTCAGCCTCTGAGTACCTGGGACTGCAGGGGCAAGGCACCATGCCTGGCTTGTTTTTCTTTTTTATACAAAGCTTAAGTTCCATGTGGAGGTTAAGTGTGCAGGTTCTAGAGTCAGACTATCCAGCTTTGAATCTCCATTCTTTCAACTTCTGGCTTTGTAACCTTGGGGAAGATACTTAGATTCTCTGAAACTCAGTTTCCTCATCTGTAAAATGGGATTCATAACAGGTCAGTAGTTTCTACCTCAAAGGGCTCCTTGTAGGATTAAATAAGGTCATGTATGTATACACTTAGCATAGTATTTGGCATAAAATAAGCAATTAAGGTTACGGATTACTCTTAGTGGTTTTATTAATATTAATAACTTTTAGTAGCACTAAATGGGCCTTAACTGTTTCTATTATAATATCCTGATGGTGGCATTTTGTGAGTGTATGCGTTTTACCAGGAGTACAAACTTAGTTTTATTGCAGGAAAAATCTCATAATTTTCTTTCATACCTTTTAAGACTTGTTTGCTCCAGATGTATTCTGCCTTCGTGAAGATTTTGAAAATCTAGAACAGTGATTTTCCGTAGAGGGGAGTGAGGTCACCAGGAAAGTCTCCTGCCCTGTGGATCCTCAATATTCTAGAGCAAGCGCTTACTCAGGCAAGACTGAGAAGCTAAAAGCAATAGAATAATTGACCTGATTTTTTTTTTTTAATGCAGAAGCTTTGTTCTTTGCTGGAACACAAAAATATTGTTCTCTTATAAGGAAATTTGTTTGATGTATTTTGCTATCAGCAGATATTTTGGCTTTTGTACCTAACACCTTTCCTGACCGAGTAAATAGGAAGCACCGACAGGACTACCCGCTGCATAGTTAGAGTGTGTCTGGATGAGCAAACAGTGGTGAGAGGTGACTGCTGGTCTCCTTGTCCTGAAGACTGAGACTCTCTGGCAGTGTTGTGCTGTGGGAATAGGTCTGGGGAGTTGGGTTCAAATCTAGCTCTATTGCAGAGGGTAAGTTTGAGCCAGAGCTGGAAGTTTATCAGTTACACAGCAGGCATAGGAGCTGGCATGGAAGGGCATATAGTAGGCAATGGATGGATGCTTGGATGGATAGGTGGACAGATGGACAGATGGATGATGGATAAATGGACAGGTGGCTGATAGATGGGTGGATGGATAAATGAATGGATGGCCAAATGGATAAATGGATGGATAGGTGGATGGATGGATGGATGGGTGGCCAAATGGATTAATGGATGAATGGATGGGTGGCCAGATGAATAAATGGATAAATGGATGAATGGATGGCCAAATGGATAAATGGATGGATAGGTGGATGGATAGGTGGATGGATAGGTGGATGGATAGGTGGATGGCCAGATGAATAAATGTATGAATGGACAGATAGATGGACAGACAGACATTCAAATGGATGAATCTAGCCCTCTTTCACTATCCTAAGCTGCCTGAATACCTTGAGTCTTGGATCTTCTTAAGAGCTATCAATTGCCCGCCTAATAATTAGATACCAGTACAGACAAATTGGCTACGAGAGACATTTTTGGGTCAATTGAGGTAATTCGAATATGGTCTGCATATTAGGTGAGATGAAATCTTACTGGAACGACAAGGTGGAATTTGTTCACTGAAAAAGCATGCACAGAGTATAGTATAATCTTGTTTGGTTTGAAAAACTAAGTATATGTGTAAATTTAAATGCTCTCTCCAAAAGTGCTATCAAAATAAGCTACCGAGAAAACAAAGCCGAGTTTATTGCTTTGTCAGCCACACTTCCCTCCTCTGTATCTCTGCTCATGCTGTTCCTACCACACGAGCACGCGTTGTTTCTTAGTTAATTTGAGCTGATGGAACATGGTACCATGGACTGGGTGTTTACCAACAGTGGAAATTTCTCACAGTTTTGGAGGCTGGAAGTTCAAGATCAGGGTCCCAGCATAGCTGGGTTCTGGTGAGAACCCCCTTCCAGGCTGCAGACCATTGACTTCTTGTTGTGTCTTTACGTGGCAGAAAGAGAGCAAGAGAGATCCCTGGGGTCCCTTTTATTGGAGCACTAATCCCATTTATGAGGGTTCCGTCCTTATGACCTAGTCACCTCCCCAGTGCCCTACCTCCTAATGCTATCCTATTGGAGGTTAGGGTTACAACCTATGAATTTTGAAGGGACACAAGCATTTCAGTCCATAACAGTTGTTTTCATATAATTGTGTAAAATTTTTGTCAACATAAAAAAATCCAAATATACACTCTCATCTCAACAGATAATCGCCGTTTTCATCTTGTCATGCATATTTCTAGACCCGTGGATTAGTAAATGGTCGAGAGCTTGCTGCATCCTTTTTGTCATGACCTCAACAACTTTGAGGTAGAGATGCTTCATACTATTTTTTGACAGATGAGGAAACAGAAGCTCAGAGAGGTCAAGCAACTTGTCTAAGGTCACACAGCAGTGAGGGGAATACAGATGAGATTTGAACATCGGCATTCTGAATCCATGCCCTTAAACACCCTGCTGTATTGCTCCATCCTTATAAAAATAGCAAAATTGACCAGGCACAATGACTTATGCCTATAATTCTAGCACTTTGGGAGACTGAGGCAGGAGGATCAGTTGAGGCCAGGAGTTCAAGACCAGCCTAAGCAACATAGCAAGACCCTGTCTCTACAAATAATAATATAAAAACATTAGCCAGTGTTGTGGTGTACAACAGTTATGCAGGAGGTGGTCCCAGTTATGCAAGAGGCTGAGGCGAGAGGATCACTTGAGCCTATGAGTTTGAGGTTACAGAGAGCTAGGATTGCACCACTGCACTCCAACCTAGGCAACAGAGTGAGACTGTGTCTCTAAAACAAATAAAAAAAATAAACAGCAAAATTAATTTGCAAACACATTTTCGCCATTTCAGTTTTTGCCATTTTGCTTTACTCATTTTTTTCTTTTTCTTTTTTTTTGACACAGAATCTCACTTTGTTGCCCAGGCTACAGTGAGTGCCGTGGCATTAGCCTAGCTCACAGCAACCTCAATCTGTTGGACTCAAGCGATCCTCCTGCCTCAGCCTCCCGAGTAGCTGGGACTACAGGCATGCGCCACTATGCCCGGCTAATTTTTTGTATATATATTTTTAGTTGGACAATTAATTTCTTTCTATTTTTGGTAGAGATGGGGGGGGGGTGGTCCTCGCTCAGGCTAGTTTCGAACTCCTGACCTTGACCGATCTGCTCGCCTTGGCCTCTTAGAGTGCTAGGATTACAGGCGTGAGCCACTGCGCCTGGCCTTCATTTTTTCATTAGTAATGGTGAGAACAATGGCCCTCCAGTAGGTTCAGAGGGGCTTGGTGACTTCTGTGTCCTTACTGGTTTATATGTTGTGGCTGAGAAGATGGTAGAGGTGACACTGCCTGTCCAGAGGGGCCTTCTGGAACACCCTGGGAATTAGGCTGTTTTGATCACCACAGAACATACAGCTCTGGTGGATTCCAGAGGCCCCTATGTCCAGCGTATGCTCAGAGTAGGGAAATAACATGCCGGTAGGCAGGAGCGTGCAGGGAAGACCAATGCCCATCTCTTCCAGGGGACCCTGCCCTCCCTGGCATACCAGCCGTCCTTTGTCACCTTCAAGTCACATGTCAGAGGAAATCTCACTAGGCCTTCCTGTGCTCCTGGCTGCCATCTCAGCCCTGGTGTATCTTGTGGCCTCTACGACAATGAAGCATCATGAAGTCACAGAGTGCCCTTGGGCAGGGCCCTGTCTGGTGTGCAAGAAAGCAAGGATGAAGAAAGAAGCTGGGGTGGCAAGGTGTGCATGCGGATCTCTCAGCCACAGCCCCGGCTGCCCTGGCCAGGGATGGGCCCCTCAGCCTAGCCCGTTCCAGACCTGGCCCACGCGAGTTCAGAGCTCTAGCCCCAACAGCTCCACATGCAGCGGAGGCGAATAGGCAGAGGAGCGCTCCTGCCGTTATCGCCAGGACCTAATGCCCAGCTGTCCTCCCTGCCACGCGGAACGCCTTTCCAGAGAGGCCGCCAACAGTTTGGTACCTTCCGATCCTCTTCTCCCAGCTGTGAGCTCCTAAGCACCCACCACTGTACAGCTCTAGTAGGAATTTAATTGCTTTCAATTACACCCCCTCACCAAGACACCGGCCTTGAGGGCTTTGAAGATTAACGTATGAAGAGAAATTAATTATTTAAGGAAATGCGTTTGAGCTTGAGGTTCTTCACACCTGACAAAGGATGAACAGCAGCTGGCGTCTGCGTGATGCGTTATGATCTGCAAACTTGCACGTTGTGTCTCAATCTTACTAGAGTTGGTAGATCTCTGATACCGGTGCATCGCTCCAGTCTCACAGGCAAGGATGCCAAGGCACAGAGAGGTGGAATACCTGCCTCAGGGTCACATAGCTCCGAAAGACTAGAGCAGGAATTTGAACCCATGTCTCGATGACTTTTAAGTCCAGCGTTCCTCTGGGGCCTGTTTGGCAGAATGATGTCTTCGTTCCCGCAGAGAGCATTCAGTGAGGCCGTCTGTGACTCTGGCTCATGCTAGCCATGATGTATTGATTTGAGGCTGAGAAACAACCATTTTCACATGTATTTAGGAAGAAAAATAAGTCCCATGATGTCAGTGGGGACATTGAAGTGATCAGAAATTACATGCAAGACTCGCTATTGCTTTGGGCAGGATACGGGCTATTAGTTATGGAACCAATTGATGACGATGGCACTATAATGAGGCGATTTAACGGGCTCCTGCGGTCTCATCTCCATCTTTATGTATGCACGGAAGCAGACAGCCATTTAGCTCAATGTCATCAAGCCCAATTGTATTCCTGGTGAGATCTCATTAAACGCCTGGACTTGATGAAAGTTTTTGAAGGTGAGATAGTAACTGTTGCTTAATGGGGTAGAATTTGCAATTGTGGCTAAGGCCTGGCTGATTGGACAGGCCCACACAGACCCCAGCTCCACCTCCTCCCAGTGGGGTGACCTCAGGCGGGAAGCCCTGTCGACCAGCCCAGTCCCCTCCCCATTCCAGATGGAACCCTTGTTTTTATTGTCTTTGTTTGTTTAGTGATAGCCATCCTAGAGGGTTAGCAAGGTGCTTTTTTAGGGCTCAAGATAAGGGGAGGGGAGAGAGCATGAGGGACCTGAGAGAGACGAAGTTCTTAAGGGGAATTGCTTTAGCTCACGCCATCACGCAGAGCAGCTGCTCCAGAGATGTGCTGCCCAGTACATATATGCAGTGGAAGATCTGGTCCTCTCTTGCACCAGCACATCTCAAGAGCTCCGTAGCCATGCATGGTGGCTGCCACCTGCCATATTGGACAGGGCAGATCTAGAACATTCTATCACCACCGAAGGTTCTATTGGGCTGCGCTGCTGTGGAGTTTATGGAATACATGTACACAAATATATCTCACTTGGATGTTTGAGATTCTAATGCTAACCCTGGTTACAGTTGAGGAAACTGAGGCCTAGAGGGCATGGTGACTTGATCTAAGCCGTGCAGCTTCTGGGTGGTAGAATTGAGAGGAAAGCGGAGACCCCCAGGGTTCCTGGTCCTGTGTCCCATGTTCCCTTCCTCCCACCACACGTTCACATGACACGGATGGCACGTGGCTGTGCCAGCCCCATGGGGTTTCAAAGATGAGTTGCCTATGCATTTATTTCCTGTGCACACTGCTCATATTTCTTGTCCAGTGGTTTATTTTGTTTGTTTGTTTTCCAGTGGCGTTTTTAAACGTAATGGACCAGATGCTCCGCGGATTATATCGCCCTTGTGTCCTGGTGGCTCTGAAAGCCTTTGGCTTTAATCAGCTTCCCAGCTGTGGCAGGCCCAAGGGATTCCATGACCTCACGTAGCCAATTCTCTCTTCTTCCACAGTAATGCAATGCTGGCTGTGTGCACATGCCTCCTAAGAATAAAGGCTATGCTTCCCGGCCTCCCTTGCAGCTAGGTGTGACCGTGTGACCAATTCTGGCCACAGGATGTCAGCGGAAGGTCGACATGGTGGCATCTGGGGATCTATTTGGCTAGCAGGTGAGTGCCCTCTGCCTGCCTTTTCTCCATCCTGTTGTCTGCAGCCTGCACCTCGGACCTGAGGATGAGGTCAAAGGTTAGAGATGGAGGATTGGAACAGGGCCACCACCCAGCACTGAACTGCCAACGTTTGGATTTTTGCGTGAAGGTGAACCAAACTATGGTCTGGTTTAAGTCACTGTTCTTTTGGGTCACAATTCCTTGCAGGCAAACCCAATCCTAACTGACGTGGCTAACAATATACGAGGGCCTCTATCCAAACTTGCCAACTCTCAGAACAGCCGTATAAAGCAAGTGTTCTCAACTGGGGATGCATTTCCCCCCAGGAGAATTAGGCAATGTCTGGAGACATATCTGATCACCCTGGATAGGGAGGAGGGGCTGCTACTGATATCTAGTGGGTAGAAGCCAGGGATGCTGCTAAACATCCTACAGTGATGGGACGGGGACAGTCTCCACGACAAAGGATTGTCTGGTTCCAAATGTTAATAGTACTGAGATTGAAAAGCCCTGTTTTTTGTTTTGCTTCGAGGGGCACCTGGGGATGTGGTGGGAGAGGCTGTTCGCTAATTTCTGTGGGAAGACACACAGAAGCCACGTGTCAGCTGTGTAGAGAGACGCAGAGGAGGGAACCGGCCTCACTTGAATAAATCTGAAGTGCCAGTCTCCTTTAACTTCCAGCTGTGCCAGCTCACTGTGGGTTTCAAGACACTGAAAGGCATCCACAGCTGGGATGCATTGTCTAGCAAGATTAAGGGTGAGAGGTGGTGCCTGATGATCACCTGCCTACCTTAGACTAGGAGCTTTTCTAGAAGTTTCCTTTAATTTCCATATCTTTGCAGGAGGTGGACTCTCATGCCCCCATTCTCCAGATGAGGAAACTGAGGCCCAGAGAGACTTGGTACCATGTTCAGGATTTTGCAGCTGGTAAGTGAACTCGGGAGTTTGTTTGCAGCCGCTCCATTAGACGGCAGCTGGGTGGGATGTGGGGGCCTGAGACCATGCCAGATATGTGCAGTCAGGTGACTCTTAATAGTTGGGGGGGGTGGGGGAGACAGCTGGGAAAGGATCTGGCCTCTGAGTGCACTTGGCCTGCCAGGGTTGCTCCTCAGCACTCAAATGACACCAGGGCAGAGGCAGACACATGGCATTTCTGTCTCCTGCCACCTTCTCACCTTGACCCCAGGGAACCTCCCTCTTCTGTGCTCCCCGACTGGCACCCGGTTTCAGCGCCAGCCTTAGGGTCTTCGTGGCCCACCCCACCCCACCCCCATGCTCCCAGTATGACAGTGGGGATAAGCCACCTCTGGATTACGGAGGTGCTAATGATTTGATATCTCAGCAGGGATTTCACTGATCCCCTAGCTCAGCTGGAAAAATTCCCTCCCTCAAAAAGCTGTTTTATCTCTTGGCCCCTGCCACCACTTTAATTACACTCAGTCCTCATCGGATGCCTCAAAGGAGAATTAAAAAAAAAATAACGCAAGAAATGGGGACCATTTGGAACACAGTTGCACATTATCACCCTCCAAATCATCGGCTTTCGCCCAGAGATGGAAAGCCATCCCCCAGGACACCTGGAAATGACCAGCGAGGCGGACAGAACCTTAATCCTCTCAGTGGTCACAGAACTGGGTATTATGGGACATTTCACCCTCCAGCTTCCTATTTCCCTTCTCAGGCCATCCGTCCCCTCAGCCAAATTGGTGCCCTGGGAAAATTCAGGCCTCTACAAAGTGGTTAATGGACCTTGAAACAATTTCAAAACATAAGTAGAATGACACGTTTTGAAACGCTAACCCTCAGCAGAAGGGGATCACTGACTCAATTTGAGGCGTCGCAGGTTCCAGGCGCCTGCCAGGTGAATGCTCATAGTAACTTGACTTTAATAGGATTGAAGGCTTTTTAACTTTTTACTTTTAACATAAATTGTAAATGTATTTATATATTATTTACTTTTAAGATAAACTTGACCTTAGTGAAATTAGAAAACCAGAAAACCTGTAAAAACAACAGGACTGATGTATGATTCAAAATAGTTTCGAGAGAAAACACACGATTGATGGTACAATGATTTTATAACTGGGGTGGTATCGTAGACCACGCAGTTATCCCCATGTGGCGTCTCAGGGTTTGGAGGAACGCACAAGGACTTCACTTCCTGGGGATCGGTATCACAGCTTGACCATAGGAGTTGTGGAGTAAGAGACTGTCATTGCTAATGTAATATCCTTTTAGCAGTTAAAGTTTACCAGTGTGAATGGGTTTTGATGAAAGAGGACGGACCTAGGGTGAGAAAGCATGATCAGTGACAACAGTGGCAGCAGTGGTGACTCGCATCTGTGGGGCACTCAAGCCAGGCACCGTGCTAGGTCCTTCCCCGGTGTTATTTCATTTGATCTTCCCAGCAACCTGATGGAGTAGATGTTATTGTCCCATTCTACAGACAAGGATGTTGAGGTTCGGAGGGTTCAACATCTCACCCACGAATATGCAGTTTCATTGCTTTGTGACCTCAGGTGATTCTGTAGTGGATTTCTTCTATGGCTATAAAATGTAGAGGTCGGACTTTGCTGCTGGCAGCTCCTAGGCAGAAAATAGCTTGCATGTGTGTTGTGGGCTGGCCAGATTATTAAAACACATGTGAATGAAGTGGAATTTGGAACAACTACTTTGGAAAACTATTTGGCAGTGCCTACTAAACTGAACACATGCCACCCTATGACCCAGCAGTTCCACTCCTTGATTTTACCGAACAGAAATGCGTGCATGTGCTCACTAAAGACACGTGGCAGAGGAATGTCAACTGCAGCCCTGTTTGTCATAGCCCAGACATAAAGCCACCCAAGCATCCAGCACCATGAATATGTTGATTTTTGTAAATTCCCTGCAAGGAAAGTGACTGAGCCTCATGCTTAGTGTGCCAACATGGATGAACCCACGAACGTCACACTGCGTGCAAGAGGTCAGACAGGAGAGGGTCGGACACGAAGGGGTGTACACTGAGTGAGTTCCTTCCCAGAAAGGACGGGGTCAGGCAAAATTGGGCCCTACAGTTAGAATTCAGAATCATGATTACCTTTTAAGAGTGGAGGGGAAAGGTGTTGTAAATGAGATGGAGCTTAAGAGGAGTATGGGACGCTGGCCCAGTTATGTGGCCAATCTTGGCATTTACTTCCGTGGGCATTTACTTTGTGAAAAATTCATCCAGCTCTAAACTCCTTTTTTCTATATCCCCATCATTTTTGAACAGCTTTATCGAGATATAATTCACATATCATAAAATCCACCCATCTAAAGTACATGATTCAGTGGTTGGTTTCTAGCATGTTTGCAGAGATGTGCAGTCATCACCACAATCTAATTTTGGAGCATTTTCATCACCTCAACAAGAAAACGGGTCCCTGTTAGCAGTCACTCCCCATTTACTCTTGTTTCCTCAGCCCTAGGCAACCATTCTTGTAGTTTCTGTGTGACTTATTGCTCTTGACATGTATATGTGGGTCATTCTTAAATTTAAAAAATTATTGAAATGGCCACGGCGCACCTGGTGGGTATTCCACGGAGCTTCTAACACCTGTTGTCTTACCCTCACCCGCCTTGTATGTTTCTATCCTGCCGACCCTGGGAGGCATCCAAATCTGTGACTTCCAGGATAGGTGACCTTGAGAGTGTTCCCCAAGTGGAACATCCTCAAATACCTTGTTTCTGCTGCCTGAGTGCAGGGCTGGGTCCAGACCACATGGTGGAGATGCATTTTATAGCCAGGTGTTGAAGTGGGTCAGGTTCCTCCTGTGCCCAAGCCAAGGCCTGCCCTGGGCAGCGTGTCCGTATCTGGGGGGCTCATTTCTGTAGACTCCTTCACCTCCCCCCAGGACTCCAGGGCCCCCTGCCCCGGGTGAGTGGAAGACACCGCCCCCCCCCCCCGCATGTGCCCTGGCCGGCAGGACCAGAGCCTAGCAGCACATGGGCAGGCTACACGGAAGGATGAGCGGGAGCAGAGTCATGCCTTTGCGCAGTGTGCGGATGTGAGGGTGGCCTGGACTCGGGGCACAGTAGACAGGAGAAAGGTCAGAAGGAAGGGTTGTCCTCTTGGCTGGTCCAAAATTGAAAACTGGCAACTGACAATCAACTGTCTTCTTCTGTGAGGTACTTGCACTTCATCCTCACAGCACACCCGGAGGGCAGCAATCACTGTCCCCACTTTTTAGATGGGGAAACTGAGGCTGGAAGATGAACCAAGCCAGGGGCTTCAAAGAACATGGTTTGTGATATTTTCACAGCTACATGGTTGACTGAGGCTCCGCTGGGCGGCTCATCTGCTGACGTTGCCTGAGCCCATCACGCGGCAGGGAGCCTGGCAATGACTCAGCTGGGTCTGGGATGTCCACATTGGCCTTGACCTTGACCTTGACCTAAACAGTGCCTGTCACTGTTTAGTGGTCCAGACTGGACTTGTCCCAGTGTGGCTGCTGGGGTCTGAGAGAGGAATGAGAGCTGCCTATCTTGTAAGGCCTGGGGTCCCTGTATTCTGTTAGTCAAAGCAAGTCACAAGGCCAACCCAAAGGGAGGGGAAATACCTGCCAGTTCTCGGTGTCAGGACTGGCATGTGCGCACAGGGTTAGGGGAACTGTTGGTGGCCATGTCTGGAGACAGTCCTCTATGCAAGGGGTTATGATGCAGATGTTAGGTGTTAGGTGTTGTGATTGGAGTCCAGGCTATGTGGGAGCCCAAAGGAGGAAGCAGCATACCTCGCCTGGGAGTAGAGAGAGCTTTCTGGAGGAGTGGGGCCTCATCGGGGTGGCTCTAGAGTGTAGCAGTGAAGAGGGGAACTCTGGGGGTGGACTGCCTGGGTCCAAATCCCGATTTCCATCGCTGAGAGCTTAGGCCAGTTACTTGCGCTCTCTGCCTCAGTTTCCTTATCTGTAAAATGGGAGTAATAATAAATCCTGCTTCATAGATGATGAGGATCCGCTGGGATTTGCCTGTGACGCATTTAGCACTGTGTGTAGTACCTTTGGGCAAGATATTGTGAAAATGTTTTATTTGAGGGACCAGTGGATCTTCCATGATGGGACGGTTGAGCTTCAAGAGTGAGGGATGTTCCCTAGTTCTAGGTTGAGAGGGCAGCGTGACGGGTGCTTGGAGGCTGGAGAGCAGGGTCTGTTCTCGGAACAGAGGGGGATTCCATATGGTGGCAACACATGGGGTGTAAGGGGAGGAGCCAGGCAGGGTGAGAGGTGAAGCTGTTGAGTGGGGCCGGGGCCAGATGTGAAGGGCTTGGCCCCAGCCGCTGTACCTGTTCTGCTCCCTGAGGGTTTCAAGCAGGGGGGTGATGTGACCAAGTCTTTTTTGCTTGTTTGTTTGGAAGGGAGCCAGAGCACAGAGGGGCTCCACCAGTGGGGGAGAAGTTAAAGCTGATGCTTTGAACCGGGATTACCGAGACCTAATGATGAAGCTAAGTCAACAGCTGCTCACGGGGTGCCAGGCATCAGGTGGGGGGTTTATTAAATATAGATGTTTGCTGATTAGTTCAGACGATTGTGGAATCTGGTGCAGAGGATTAGAGCTGCAGGCAACCTGTCATTTGGCAACAAAGTCTTTGCAGGAAGGTGTATAGTAGCCCCTTTAACACAAATGGGAGGTGCTTAATACCAGCAGTATCTATCCAGCACAGTCTGTGGAATTTTATGTCTATCCTTCCTTCTATCCAGTTACTTCCATTTATTTCCATACCTCCTCCATTATTCTATCTATTCATCTCTGTCTTTCCCTCCATCCATATACTTCCACCCACCCATCCTTCCATCTACCTGTTTTTTCTCCCATCCATCCGCCCATGTATCCATCCATCCCCAATCCTTGCATTTGTCCATCATCATCCTATTGAACTGTCCTTCCATCTTTCCTTCCACCCACCCATGCTTTCATTGACCATTCATGTATTCTTCCATCATTCTGTCTATTCTTTTATCATTTCATCAAACCATCTTTCCATCCTTCCATCCACCTATCCTTTAATCCATCCATCTGCCTCTTCTTTCATCCACCTGCCAATCCTTCCATCCACCCATGTTCTCATTTACTTCTCCTTCCAACCACCTGTTTTGCCATCCATCTACCCTTCCACTTTTCCTTCCAGTCACCAGTTTTCCACCTATGCATCCTTCCCTCCAGCTGTCTACCCATACTTCCATATTTCTTTCCATACACCTAGCCTCCCATCCATATTTTCATCCACCCATCCTTTTATCTTTCCTTCCATCCACCAGTCTTCCATCCATCCACCCACCCAATATTTGAGTGCCAACTGTACCCATGTCCTGGGTGCTAAGGAATCATCAGTTACAGGCTCTCAGGAGCTCACCTTCCCGAGCAGGAGATGGGCAGTAAGCAAAGTGGACAGGAAGACATGAGAGTGGCAAGAGCTGCAGAGAGAATTAAAATAGCACAAGGAGAGTGACAGGGTGACCCCAGCATTAGCTGGGGCAGTGGGGAAGGCCTCTGTCTCCGAGGAGGTGATGTTTTAGCTGAAACCTCAATGACAAGAAGGCAGGCATACAAACTTTATCTTTTGGTAGGGAAAGATGGCATTCTAGGTGGAGAGACAGAGCATTTACTTCAAGCAACAAGGCCTGGGTCAGGCAGGAGTTTGGTGTGCTTGAGGGACAGCAAAAAGGGCAGTGGGCTCGAGGGGCAGGCAGGGGAGGTGTGAGTCAGAGGACGATGGAGCCAGGTCTTGAGCCTTGCGTGCCAAGGTGGGACACATGAGAGTGGACACCACTGGAGCAGAGGGCCGTGACCTGGTGTGACTGTCCCTAAGCCCACCTGCTCCCCACTCCCACCTCCCCTGCCTCGGGGGTGCATTAGTTCCTGATGGCGGTGACGAACCACTACAAACTCACGTCTTACAGTTCTGGAGGGCGCGAGTCTGAGACGGGTCTCCCTGGGCTTAAATCAAGGTGGTGGCTGGGCTGGTTCCTTCTAGAGGCTCTAGAGGAAAATCTGTTTTCTCTCTTTCTTCCAGCGTCTAAAGGCCACCTGCACCCCTAGGCTCATGGTCTCTCTTTTCATTTGCGAAGCCAGCAGCCTGGCACCTTGGAGCCTCTCTCTGTCTCCAGCCTCTGCTTGCATCACGCAGCTCATTCTGTCGCTCCGACCGGCCTGGGTCACGCAGGACAGTGTGCCCGTCACAGGGTCTTTGGCGCAGGCACACCTGCAGAGACCTCCGGCCACTCAAGGTCACCACAGTAGCCAGACAGCCGAGGTTCCGGGTTAGGGTGTGGACCTCTCAGGGGCTGTCATTCTGCCCGCCGCAGCCTGGGGCCGTCCCCGGAGCAGATCACAGCAACGGCCTCGTGGTCGGTCCGCCTGCCTCTGGCTGCGTGTCCACCTGTCCTTCTTGCATAGAGTTATCAGGATGACTCTTCTGGAAGATAAATGTCATCACTTTCGGGCTTGAATTCCTTGAAGAGTTTCCCCTTGACCGCTGGACCAAGTCCCAGCTCTTTAGCACGTGCCCAAGTGCAGGGTCAGCCCTGGCTTCGTTTTCTGTTAGCTGCGTGACCCGAGCAAAGCAATGTGATCCCCTGAGCCGTGTCTCCGAGGGGGGTGCTCTGATGCCAGGCGGCCTGCAGGCCTGAAGGCGAGGCCCTCAGCTGCCAGGCTGCTGCTGGCAGGGCCCGGCACTCAGCCACCCACCTGCTCTGGAAAATTCCTTGGCTGGTGTCATGAGTTCAACTATGTCCCCCAAGATGTCCTGACCCCTAGTACCTCGGAATGTGACCCAATTTGGAAACAGGGTCATTGCAGATGTGTTTAGTTAAAGTAAGATGAGGCCACACTGGAGCAGGGTGGGCCCCAGTCCCGTGTGACTGCTGTCCTCATAAATGGATGGCCCCGTGAAGACAGACACAGGGAGGACACGGTGTGCAGATGGAGGCAGCCATGTGAGTGGTCCACAAGCCCAGGAACCCCAGGAAAAGTTGTCTGTCTTTGGAGCCAGGACAGGGACACGGAACAGATCCTTCTTCAGAGCCCAGAAGGAGCACGCCAGGACGAAGTGCCCCTCCCGCCACGGCTGGCCTGGTGGTGTAGAGCTCCGGTGAAGGCTGCTGCAATTCTTGGCTTGCCTGTCTCCTTCCCCCACACCATGAGCCCCTCAAGGTCAGCAGCCATGTCTTCTTTCATTCATTCAGTCCATTCGTTCATTCCATCCCCTCCCTATCCATTCATCCTGTTCACTCATCATATGTCATCAGCCATGCAGTTGTATGGTGCTTGTTCTAGTGTCTTTGATGTCATTGTTCCATTCATTTACGAAGGTCCTTTCACTCCCTCTTACGCTTCCCACTCCTTCTCATGTCATTCATGCCCTTGCCAGGTATTTATTCCACTCCATCTTTATTGAATGAAAGCCGTATTTTCAGTTCCACCTGCCTGCGGTGTGCCAGGCACCGGGGCTCAGCGCTAGACTGTCGTGAGGTTGCATCTGGTGGCCTTTGGTGAGGAGGTGGCACCTGGCACATGCCACTCAGGTGTGCATGTGCATTTGTGTATGCATGTATGTGGGTGATGTGTACATGAGCGTGTGTGTGTGTGTGTGTGTGTGTGTGTATGCATATGCATGTTGCTCTCCCGGGATGTGGAGGAGCCGTGCTGGCCCACTCTCCCTCTTTCTTGGTTTCCGCTGTGTTAGAAGAAGCTGTGTGTTTCTGAGGCAGCCAGCTGGGTATGGACCTAGGTCGGGATGATCCCAGTCTGTTTCCAGCCCTAGACCTCACTGGAGCTGAATGAATGTGACCCACTGAACTGCCCCAAAGCAGAGACTGCTGCACAATCTTGGAAAACATTCTGTTTCTTTTGCTAGGTCAAACACTTCTCCTGTAGTCCCATGTCAGTACCAAAGAGTTGCTTTATCATGTTACATGTGTGAGCTGCCACACATAGAAAAATGGCAGTAGGGGCAGAACAGAGAGGATTCATGACACTTTGGAAATAACCAATCCTGTTATGTCGGCGTGTGTTTTACATGTTTCTCTCCACACACACACACACACACACATGCGTAAAATACACTTTTTTTGCCGAAGTTAGAATGTGTACTAGACATTCTGTTGTATAATTCATTTTATCACTTAGCAAAACATTATGAACATTTTTCAAAGTCAATAGAGTTATTCACCATTTCGATGGGGCCATAGAATTCCAGTGTTGAAATATATATAATTCACACAACCAAGTCCTTACACTTGGACGCCCATCCCCCCGTCCCGCGCCTTGCGATTGTGAGACCCTGTGCAGATGGACGTCCGTGAGCACGCGTCTTTCACTGTAGTCCTCGGTTGTTTTTCACTCAGCAAATCAGGTGAAATGATAGAAAACGGTCTGAGCAGCTCTCTCCAAATCATGGCAAATTTCATTTTAATAAGGAGGAATTTATTATTACAGCTTGCAACTAAACAATGTTACTCCTTGTTTAAGTTCCTGGCTGCTTCCCTCAGCAGCATTTGGCTGCTTCCAGCAGGGGGCGTCGTGAGCCAGTTGCATCAGGCGCTGGTGCCTCTTCATTCAACCGTGGGTTCCCGTCCCTAGAGGGGCCAGCTTCTCACTGCGTGTTGGCAACTCCGTCCATCCTTCCTTCCTCCCTTTCTTTTCTTTTCTTTTTAAAGAGGTGCGCGGGTGTGGGGAGGGGTGCTCAGTTGCCGTGCTTGTTTTTGTTGAGACAGTCTGGCTCCGTTGCCCAGGCTAGAATGCAGTGGCAACATTGTAGCTCACTGCAACCTCAAACTCCCGGGCTCAAGCCATCCCCCTCGCCTCGGCCTCCCAGAGTGCTAGGATTACAGGAGTGAGCCACTGCGCCCGGCCCTTCCTTTCCTTTTGTTTCTTCTCTTTTTCTTTCTGTTAGCTCAGTTAACTCACTGGTACCTGTTCTGGACCAGTCCGCCCAGACTTCTGTTAAACCCATTTGTCAAGAAGCAGAGGTGTTCCTGCCTGACCCCCAGAGGGCTGAGGTGACAGCCAGAGAGAAGGGAGAGTAGAGCTTCGTGGTCACCCCAAGAAGGCGAGTGTGGTGGTCTGGTGGGTGCAGTGGTTTATTTTGTGTCTTTGTTTGTTTGTTGCAAAGAAATGCTGCTTCCCAGGGAAACCTTTCTTAGCCCCCAACGTTTGCGTAACAGGATGAAAAAAATGCATCTCTTCCTATCTGGGAGTCTCAGCGGGGCAGGAGCCACCGGGGGCTCAGCTTACGGGTGGCGCTCACAGGAGGCCGTAGGGGAAGGAGGAGAGAAGCCAGGACATTTCTCCCACCAATTGGAACAAGGTCTCACCATCTTCACCAGACAGGCCTCTGTGCTTCCAGCATCTTCCGGCGACCCTAGGTCCTGGGTTCCAGAGATGCCGCCACCTCTGTTTGCCCTTCCCCTGGAGGCTGGGGTAGCTTCTTGCTGCTGTTAACTCTTGTTGCCTGGCTATCCCTTATGTGGTTTCTTGGCCCTTCCACCCCTCTGTGTGGCCCATTCTCCACATTAATCCTCTGTTTTAAATACCCAGAGTTGGTTTATTTTTCCAGCTGACTGGTACCAAACCCGTGCCTTTGTCATAAGAAAAAAGAACAAACAAACAAACATCAGAGCAGCAGTGGGCGGCTGATTCCTGAATGGATGAGGCTGAGCAGGCTGGGGGCCCGAGCAGGGCTGTCACCTTTCCTGCCTGCCCACCGTGCTGGGGTCAGGCGGTTGAGAACATCAAGTTCTGAACTTATGCGCCCGCCTCGCTGTGATTTATTATGGGACAGTTTGTTTTTGCCAAGTGATGGATTTATTTGCACCAGGCATTTATAATAAGGATCAAGGACTCCTTCTTTCCGTTTTCTTTTTTTAAAATTCCTGCCAAGCCAACGTGTTCCCCGAGGCCCCCGGCAGGAAGGGCAGCGGAAAGCACAGTGTGTCCACGTCCCAGTCCGTGCCGACCTCCAGGAAGGAGGAAGGAAGAAGCAAGGGCTCCGTGTGGAGTCCTCGTGTGGGCTGTGACAGTGGTGGCCTCCAGGTTGCATGGAACCCAACAGAGTTCCCATCTCTCTTGGGTCAGCTCCTGGCTCTGGAGGGCAGCCTCTACCAGGCAGGTCAGCGTCCTCAGCTTTTAGGCAATGGACAGTTCTGGATAGTTCCAGGAAAAGATGGTTCTGCTCAAGATGAGGCTTCCCTCCCCTGCCAGGGCCGCTTCATCACTGCTCTTGGGAAAGTAGGCTGGCCAGGTGACAACGCAGACCTGGGTTCACGTGCCAGTCCCACCAGGTGGAACCAGGTGGTGTCTTCACCTCTTAGCCTCAGTTTCCTTTTCTGGTAAGTGGGGGTAAAATAGTAGGTGGCTGCCTCAAAGGGCTTGTCAGAGGATTAAGGAGAGACCTATATACATGCCCAGGACAGAGGGTGGCACATGGTAGGTGCTCATGGAATATGAGTCACCCCACTGTCTTTTCCCTTTTATCGTTTGCTTTCACAGCTGTTGGTCAGCCAGGCAGGACTTCAGCCAGCTTGGTGCGTATCAGTCAGGATGTATTTGGGGCTCAGTAACAAAAAGCTCAGTTCAATTGGATTAACCCTAAGGAAGAGCACTTTGTCCCAGGTGACAAGAAAACTGAGGTAGGATAGTTCTTGGATCAACTAAATTCAACAGTTTAGCAATGGATGCCCCTGAGGACTTGGCCTCCTACCCCAACACTGTCATTTCAGTGTGGGCCTCAACCTCTGATTGGCTTCCCTCATGGTCACAGAGTGACTGCTACACATCCTGGCATCACATCCTGCCTGGGTGAAGTCCACATGCACAAAGGAACCATCACTTTCCTGTGTCTCTCAGGTGTGAGGACCATTTTCCCAGAACCCCTTTCCTGACTTCCCCTCACACCTCACTGGTCCAAATCAGATGACAGACCCATTCCTGATCCAATCGCCAGTAAAAGGGGGTGGGAATACATGGTTGACTTGGGCCAATCATGGGTGTTTAGGGCTACTGGGGCATCAGTGCTACCCTCACCAGTAGAGAGGAATGTCTTTTTGGGATCCTGCCCCCCTGCTGTTTTCTCCAATTCCTCCTCCCAGCCCCTGAACGGGCAGGCGCCTTCTTACCCCCATGGACCCTAGAGTTCACAGTCCAGCAGGGGTTAGGGCTATAGGCAGGTGTCCCCCCCAGGAAAATTCTTCCCACCACAACCTCCCCTGGACTGGCCAGGCATCTCCGCTATGAGTTTGGAGTGTCCCTCTGGACACTGCTCCCCACCACCCACCCAAGGGGCTTCCCGTCCCCCGGGGTGCCGCGTGGCCTGTGTCAGACTTTGCATCTTTACTGTATTTAGCACAGTTTGTCTGTTGTCTTGGCCTTTGCCTCCTGACGGGCTGGTCCCTCCCCGACAGGGGGACCTCGCTCCCTTTTACCAGGTCCCGCCCTCACCACGGGCCTGCACTGGGGCGTCCCCGACAACACCGGGTGGAGCCGGGTCGTGGGACGTGGGAAAGGGCTGCTTTCCTGGAAAGCCTCGCGTCCTCTGGAGAGAGGCTGTGAAAGCCATGCTCACTCCCGGCTATGTGTGTGGGGGGGTGTTCTGACGTCTGCGCAGCTTTTCTGGAGTCAGAGTTGGATTCTTTCGTGATATCCTTGGCAACCAGCACCTTTAGGTGGTTTTGCCTGCCTCCAATTGTGTTCTGCTTTGGAGAAATGTCTGTTCAAGTCCTTTGCTTATTTTAAAATTTAGTTATTTGTCCTTTTGTTGTTGAGTTGTACGAGTTGTTTATATATTCTGCTCTTTTTATTTGCACACCTCCTTTTTTTTTTTTTTTTTTACATGATTCAAACTGACAGAAAGAACAGTACAAGAAACTTTTAGATGCCCTGTGCCCAAGCTCATCAGTGGGTGGCATGTACCCCACCCACTCCGACTTCTAGCTGTGTTTTAGCCACAGGTCTCTGCAACCGTAGCATGCTCAGAACCGGCTGTTTGGAATAACGCTGGAGACGCAGATGCTAAGTCGTACTTGTCGTGGGCTCTCCATGGGCCAGGCGCTTGCCTCAGTGACGCAGTGACCCACTGGGGAGCTCAGTCTACCCTGGGACGAGGGGCCGCTGTGGTCCGTTTTACACGTGAGGAGGAGCTGGGGCATTGGGACAACTGATTGCTTCACTGTGGCCACCTGGTGAGCAGGAGCGAACCTCAGGCAGGCGTAGGAGCCCTGAGCGCGGGGTGCGTCCTTGCTCTGTGTGTGTGTGTGTGTGTGTGTGTGTGTACGTACATACAAAAAAGTGCATTAAACAGGTATGGATGTTTTAACAGTAACCCTAAGCCAGCATCCTGGCTCTACCTGCTTTCTAGAAGGTGGTCAGCTCTGTGACTGCCAGGCAGGAGTTCTCAAGGGGAGGGTGATGTTGCCCCCTGACTAGGGGACATGTGGCAACGTATGCAGATGTTTTTAGTTGCCACACCTGGCAGGGAGGTGGGTGGCAGGGAGGCTACTGCCGACATCTAGTGGGCAGAGACCATGGGTGTGGCTAAACGTCCCACAATGCACAGGACCACCCCCTCCGCACAGGATGGTCTGGCCCCAGATGTCAGCAGCGCTTAGAAGGGAAGCCCTGCAGCACAGCCACCGACAGAGAGGGGCATGACGCCTCCTCCACCGTGTGTACCCAGCTCCCAGGAAAGTGTCGCAAAGAGAATGGCTGTGGGATGAATGATGTCTCAGGGGCAGGTGCTGGGGTCAGTCCGACCAGGTGAGAGAAGTTTGGTGCCAGGTGGAGGATGACTCTCAGATCTCTGCTTCGAGGAAGGCCCAGCAAAGTCTCCAGGGCAGGGGCACTGGGCGGGGATGGGTGAGAGTACCCTTTGCCCACCAGCAAGTGTTCCCTGAGTTCCCACTACGTGCCGGGTGCACAGCACTTGAACAAGAAAGCAGAGCAAGAACAAAAAGACAGTCCCTGCCCTTAGGGTCCTTGCCATCCATTGGGAGAGTCAGGCATGGTCAGAAAGGAATGTCACTTCCACCTTGGGGGTCCCCCAGGTGGAGGAACGTGGGGCCATGAAAGCCTTTTCTGGGGCAAAGGATCTAGCTGGAGATAAGGGAACATTTCCAGGAGGAAGGGACCAACCATTTTGCTGAGAGCCGAGACAGGAGGAGGCCGGAACAAGTTTAGCCGGCAAAGAAAACAGGGAAGAGTGTCCCATGGACTGGGAATAGCAGAGACAAAGACGCGGTGGCAAAGGGCACTGGACCTCCCTGCTCCAGGAGCTGTGGGCGTGGAGGAGGGCGAGGAGGGCTGGGCCGCAAGGTGCCTTTGTCCTCAGGGCCGGGGCAAGGTTTCCAGCTTGGTGGGGTGACGGCGGGGAGGGGCCATTCACGGTCAGATTTGCTTTTCTGTGACTGAGTCACAGACCCCGCTTTGGGGGTGGTCCAGGTCCTGAGCTTAAAGTCCAGCAAACGCCCAGCCCCCATAGCTGGAGCGGGGGGAGTCTGTGTCGGGGCTGGGGGCAGGGACACCTGCAGGGCCAGCCTGACCTCCTGGCCATGCGAACACTCGGCTTCGTGGCTTCCCGCTGACTGAAAGGGGCGGCTTCTCCCTGCAGCAACCCCAGATGGCGAGGGGAGCGTGGGAGGCCACCCTGGCCGGCCGAGGGGTCAGTTGCCGGGTGGTCTGGCCCTGGGTGGGTCGTCCCAGCGGCAGAGGAGGGAGACGCAGAGACCTGAGAGCAGCCGGGGACACAGCTGGGAGTCCCCTAACGGGGGCCCATCAGCCGCATGTCATGGGGGAGAGGATGCCCAGCGGAGGTCAGCACAGGGCAGCGGGTGAACTGAGGGCAGGGTCTGGCTCTCCAGGAACAAGGCAGCGAGGGACATCTGTTTCCATTCATGGCCTGAGCAGGGCGGGCGGAGCTTAAAGGCTGATTGTGCAACTCCAGGGGCCTTTTCCACTTCCGCCCTCCCTGCCTTTGGAAGGGGTGCGGCGAGGGGGGAACCCCTGTGAACCAGGCACCGCCCCAGTGCTGAGCATGCCTGTGGGCTTCTCTGTGCAGACTCATTGAGTCCTGCCTGCTCCCTGGCTCAGAGAGGGCAGAGGCCTGCCTGGGGTCACACAGCTCAGTATTTGGACTCCTGCGACAGGCAAGTACGGTGCCTGGGGCCCATGACACTTGGAGGGGCCCAGGAAGGTGTTTTAATTTCTCTTAAGATCAGAAGAAAGAGTGTATCCAGCTTGGATTATATACGTCTTTTTTAAATCAATGCACACATGAAAGGTTATTGCTAATGTATTTTTTAATAGAGGAAGGGGCCCATGAAGGCAGAGGTGCCCGGGGGAGGTAAAATCACGTGGCTCTGCGTGGATGGTGGTGCCATGCTGCCACTCAAGTGAGGCCCACACTGGGCCGCCTGCCTCCCCCGCCTCAGTCCCCCGCACCCAGCAGGCTCGACCCACCGTCTGCTGGGCTCTGGAGCCCACCCTCTTCCCACGGGCTCAGCGTTGGTTCTTGGTTCCTTCCCCAGGGAGACCTGCTGCGGCTCTGGCTGGGTCATTCCCTGACTACAAGCTCCTGTGGCGCCTCACCCCCTGGGAACACATGGCGCCGTGGTCAAACCCAGCCCCTGGAAGCCAGCGTGTGGGTTTGAGTCCCGGCTCTGCCACTGGCCGGCTGTGTATGTTGGCAAAATCTCAGTCTCTCTGGCTGTCACTCCTGTCTGTAAAGGAAAGGCGGGGCGAGGGCCCCTCCTGGCAGGTTCTGAGAGATTCAGAGACGGAGTATTTTTAAACCACTTGGTTGTTAATCTGAGACTCAGTTTCTTCGTCTGTAAAATGGGGGTGATGATAGTCCTCATCTAGTAGAGCTATGATAGATTAAATGAGTGATTATGTTTGAAGCCCTCAAAACCACGCGTGGCACCAAAAAGCGCCATCTGAGTGTTCTGTCTCCTCTGCTTGGTGGCGAGCCCCAGAGGGGCAGGGGCTGGGACAGGGGCTGGGGCTGGTTTTACCCTCCCTGGTATCCCCAGGCCTGATACATATTAGGTACTCAAATATTTGAATGAATGCACGAGCGTACTCTGCTCCTCCTCCTTATGCCAGTATGTTTCTTTCTACTGGAAGTCACTCATACTGTAGTATGAAGTAATGCCACCTGTCCCCTTTGCCTGACCTAATCACCATGGGGAAAATGTTCTGCCCTTCTAGGGAAGGAATGTGAAGCCTCTGTGATCAGCTTGGGGAGTTTAATCGGGGCTGGAGAAGCAGAATGTCTTCCTAGACTCTATGCCTATGAGCCACGTTCTCTGCTGACTTAGAAGCATCCGAGCACTTGTGCCTTTTGTATTTTTAAAGACATGATCTTCCTCCTTTTTCTGAGAGAGAGAAGCCTGTGGCAGGCAGCGGCTGTCAGAGCCCAGCACGCAGCCCTCCCCAGCAGGCCCCTCGGAGCAGAGAGGGAGGCCTGGCCAGCCCCAGCCTTTCCCAGAGGAAACCTCGCCCACGGCCCCGCAGGAACTCGTGCTGACGGGCTGCGGAGTTCCCGAGAGGACTGCCCGGACTGCCCGCTAAGTTTGAACCAGGTCAGAGCTCAGACAAAATAGGAGGGCCTCTGCCACTTGGAACACAAAGTTCCGAGGCTTGGCAGGAAGCCAGGAAGGGGTGCTGGCCCTGACATCGTGACGGGACCCAGGCCCCAGCCAGCAACCCCAGGCCCCTGCTGGGAGCGTCCAGCCAGGCTGTCACGCCGAGGGCCTGCCTCCGCACTGATCACAGGGAAGTGGCAGGTTCCCCGGGCAGTTTTGTTCTGTGTTTATTTCTCCTCTTGGAGCTTCTCTTCTCTCCGCACAAAACCTGCAGTGCTGGGTCCCTGGGCAGTGTCCTTTCTCGTGCTGGGGACTTTGGAGGGCCGTTTCGTCAGTCAACATTTGCAAGAAATTGCCTGACGGGTCACATGGACAGCATGCAGCCCGATCCTCAGACAGTCCGTAGTGAGGCAAGGGCAGAGGTCTCGTCCACAAGGCTCATTCAGTCCTCACAATAGCCCTGCGAGGTGGGCGTATCGTTGCTCCCATTTTACAGATGAGAATAGCAAAGCACAGAGCGGGTAGGTGACTTGCCCAAGGTTACACAGCTGGGAAGTCTTGGAGCAGGAGTCTAAGCAGGCGGGCTCCAGAGTGTGTATTCCTAACATGCGACCTCTCCCTCAGCACTGAGGTTAGCCTTGGCTTTGACCTCCGTCACGTCTGAGGCATACTCATGGGATAAAGGAAAGGCTGTGCCAGTTATCTCCGGATAGCGATACTGGACGCATCATGTTAAAGATTTTCTTTATTCTTTCCTCTGCTTTTCAAATTCTCTGCTAATAAATGTGCGTCATGTTGATTATCAGAAAAAAAGATACAATGCAGTAACTTTTTAAAATTGCGAGTTGGAGATTAGCTATGGAGCTCAGAGCGAGGGAGGTGCTATCAAGGAGGTCACGGTTTCAGCCCGGGGGTCTGGTTGGAGGGTGCCGGCCTCAGCTGGGAGGGGTTGAGAGCTAGAGAGGGAGTCAGGCCTCATGGACCAGCCAGTACTACGTAATGGAAACATAGGCCACGCCACGCAGGCAATTGTGAATTTTCTCGTTAGCCATGCAAAACGGTAAAAGGAAACAAGTGGAATTAATTCGATCATCTATTTCATTTAACCCAATATGGCCTAAACATTAGCAGTTCAGTGCATAATCAACATAAAAGTCCCTAATGAAATATTCACGTCCTTTTTCCTTCCATACGTCTTCAAACCCCCGCGTGTGTTTTACGCTTACAACAGACCTCTGTTCAGACCGGTCACATGTTGCATGCTCCGTCATCACCATGATGAGGGATGGCTGTGTGGGACAGCACAGATGGAGTGACAACCGAGCCATCCAGCAGGCAGGTGGACAGGGTTGTGCACCACTCATTCGTTCCTCGGTGTTGCTGAGTGTCTGGCTGGTGCCAGGCACTGCTTTAGGCACTGGTGATTCCAAAGTGAATGAACAGACCCAAAAAAGCTGCCCCTGTGAAGCTGGCACCCTGATGTGGAAAGACAGACAACAAAGGAACAAGATAAAGCAAAATACAGTGACAGGTGTGAAGAAGCACAAAGCCAGGAGGGGCGTGGGGCGTCCCAGTGGTATAGGACTTGTGGCTCTAAATCCTGGGCTCAGAGAAGACCACACCAAGAAAGTGACATATGAGCAGAAACCTGGAGGGGGCGCTGTGTGAGTGGTGCAGTTTGGGTAGAAAAGCACTCCAGGTGGGGGACTGCCAGGGCGAAGGCAAAGGCACAGTGTCCAGAGGGATGGGGAGGAGGCTGGGAGAGGTCACTGGGGCGCCCCCCACCAAGAGGGAGGGCGGTTGGTGCTCTTGGCCGGAGTGGGGCCACCCAGCAGGAGAGAGACCAGGAAATAGGCCAAGAATGTCCCGTTGAAACCAACAGGAAATGCGTACGTTTTAGGGAGAAGGTGGAAGGGACAGGATGAACGGGAAGGGGGGAGGTGTTGATGGCCTTAGGAAAGCCCAGGATCCCCGGTTCCAAGTGGCAGGAAGGTTTACTGGGAGCCGGGTGGGGGTGGGGCTGCCTGGAGGGCTGGAGGAGGATGGCCGAGGCCCTGGAAGCGGCGACTCCTGTGGTGGGCTGAGCCCTAGACCCTCGCACAACCTCAGCGAGCCTGTGGGAGCGGTTCTGGCTCCGTACCCCGATTTCACAGATGAGGAAACTGAGGCACAGAGAGGCGTCGAGGCCAGCTGCACCACCTCTGTTGACCGAGTCTGACTCTGAGTGAGCGTCTGCCATGGGGAGGGGCTGAGATGGCACCTGGCCTGGGGGGAGGAGGGAGGGACGTACTCTGGACCCAGCTCCTGTATGGGCTCAGCCCATCTTTTCAGGGCAAAGAGATGAAGGAATATTCTAGAACCTAAGGTAAGGTAACAACCAGGGGCCGGGACGAGAGTGAGGCACGCGAGGCGTCCAGGGTACAGAACTGAAGGAGGCGCTCCCTCGGGCGCACTCTAGCGCATTGACCTGGCTCCAAGAGCACAGGCTGCCCTGCTCCGGAGCCCGCACCCGTGGGCAGGTGCCTGGCACCTCTGTGCATGGGGTCACAGACGTACGTACCTGGGTGCAGGGCTCCTTCGAGACCTACTCGCATTAAGACGTGCGAAGGACTTCAGACAGTGCAGGCACACGCCGCGTGTCCTTGCCGCTGTCACTCTCCAGGAGGCCAAGAGGGCTTGAGGATACGGCCCATGCTCTCGCTATCATGGTGGCTGCCTTGGCCGGCGGTGGGGGGTCAGGTCCCCAGGGAGGAAGGAACCGGCCTCTGTTGAGGGCTCACTCCGTGCAAGCGCTGGGCATGGCTGGCACCATGTCCCGTTGGCCCGTGGACCTTAGGAGGAAGGTGCTGTCACTCGCCCATTTCACGGGTGGGAGACTGAGGCGCAGTGAGCAAGGCTTTGCAGCGTCTCACACAGGCGGAGCTGGGCCGCAGCCCAGGTACTCGGATGCCTAGAGCTTGGGTCCCTCGAGCTTGGCCGGCGGGTGGGACCCAGAGGTCAGACAGACCTGGGTTCTGGCCTCTACTCCACTCTCACCTGGGAAATGGGCGTCAAAACCACGCTGTGTCGGGGTGCTGGAAACAGGAAGGGGACGTAAAATTTGTGGAAGGTTGAGTCCTGTACAAAACACACACACGAGCTGACACTTCCAGCACACCTAGGATGTACACAAAACACTTCACGTGCACAGTGTCATTTAAATCTCAGCAGAGGCACATGTGGAACTGTCCCATGTCAGCGAGGAGGAAACCGGGACTCAGGGCTGGGACTCATCTCCCCGCAGCCGCACGCCCGGCCGGTCCTGTCTGGCGACGTCTTCCAAAGCAGCTTTTACGGGCCGTTTGTCGGCCCCGCTCAAAGCTCAAAACTTGGACGAGGGAGCAGCAGAGCCCCCACCCACCCCGCCAGCCTGTGTGCCTGCCCCGGCCTGGCCCGCTCCTCCCCAGGAGGGGACCCAGCCTGCGTGGAAGTGCTCGTTAGGAGAGGGGCAGACAGAGACATGGCCACTCCCGGCCACGTCTCCAAGCCGGGTGCCCCCTCCTCCTGCGGTGCTGGCCAGGCGGCCGACGCCCTGGTGGAAGTCTCCAGGGCCAGATGTTATAGGGCAAGCTAAAAATAACCTGGCGGGTCCGCCGCCACCGAGGAGGGGGCGTGTGCCGGGCGCGGACACATGATCTGCGGGACCCAGCCGAGGGGAACTGAGAACGCCCGGCAGACCGTGCACACATCTGCTCCCACGTCCGTGCCCCACGCCGCCAGTGGGACGCGGCTCTGAGTGTCGGCAGAGTCGCTCCCCAGGGAGGAAATGCCTCCCGCCAGGCTCGGGACGGGCAGCCACGGAAGGAAGGTCATCTGGGCTCTGGGCGTCCTGCTACTTCTCCTCGAAGCCACTTCTGCCAAGCACGTCTGGAAACGGGCACTGCCCGCGAGGCTGGCGGAGAAATCCCGCGTGAGTGCCGGGAGGGGCGGCCGGGCGGCTCCGTGGGCGAGGGCAAACTCGCAGGGAGAAACCAGCCCCAGGCGCTGTGCCCTGCTGGAGGTGTCCCCCAAACGCGGCTGGGGTGGGCGTCTTTATCCGGGTGTGTCAGAGCCCTGGGTGGGCAGGCGGGACCCACTGCCCTCAGAGGCCCCTGCCTGTGAGCTCAGAGGCAAAAGGCACATCGTGAGCCTGCGGGGCAGTCGAGCCTTGCTTCTGACGTGCTGCCAAAGCTCACTTTCTCCTGAAGACAGCAGCTTATTTAAGAGTCCAAGGACTTAAACTTGTGTTTAAGTCTCCACCATCGATAGCTAAATGTTTATGAAATGCGGTTATGCATGCATGCGGTTATTTATTCGTGCAGCAAACATTTAGTGAAAACAGCAATGGGTAAGTTGCCGTGTGGGGTCCTGAGGGTGCAAGATGAAGGAGACACCAGCTCCTGCCTTGAGGGCGGTCATGGGGTGGCAGAGGCAGTCTGGTGACAAGGGGTGGCAGAGCAAAGGGAAGGCGAGGCACAGCGCATGGTGAGAAGCACGTGCCTTGGAGCCAGGTGTCTGGGTTTGAATCCAGGCTCTGCTGCTCACCAGCTGTGTGGCTTCAGGCAAGTTGCTGTACATCTCTGAGCAGCAACAATCTTACCTGCAAAAGCCAGAGTGGTGTATCCCATTCAATAAATGTGTTTTGGGTTGCCACTGCTTAGCAGGCGCTGTTCTAGGCTGTGGGGATACAGACATTGGATCTTTGCCCGGGGACTTTCGGGACCACAGGCAGCAGAGAGTAAACGAGATCAAAGGAAAACACCAGCATGTTCAGTCCTCGAGTGCCGAGGAGAGAAAGAAAACAGGAAGGGGACCGGGAGAGAGAGAGGGGATGGGGGAAGGTGTAATTTTGGGTTCCCCCAATCCCCCAGGGAGCACAGATCCACAGGGATGGAGTGAGCCAGGATATCTGAAAATAGAGGGTTCTAGAATACAGCACTCTCATCATCTGCATGGGGTTTAAATGACTCAACATGTGTAGAGTGCTTAGCACCTAGCAAGTGATCAGTGCAGCCTGGTAGCTGTTAATCACGTAGTGGTAAAAGGGTTTGGTGCTTGCCTCCCTGCGGGGGGGCGGGAATGTAGGTCCCTCGGGGTGGGACTGGATTCTGTTTCACTTAGTGCGGTGTTCGGGTGCCTGCCATTAGCTCAGCACCCAGTGCCTGCTTGTGGGTGAACTGTGAGCAGACGCAGTGGCAGCTCAGACGAATGCAGGTGCAGCTCTGCCCCAGGAGTGTCAGGCTTTACAGGGTCAGAGACATTGGACCTAGGGCTTCAATGGATGAATAGGAGTTTGCCAGATGGAGGTGCAGGAGAAGGGGATGTTTAATGGCCCCAGGTATGGTGCTGTGGCTGAAAGTGTGTCCAGGCTGATCTAGGACTCACACTCTCCCACTCGGGCAGGTGCCTGTGGAAAGAGATAGGAGGCCACACGGCACTGGGAAGAGTAGTCGAGTGAAATGACAGTAGGTGTTTGGAGAAGGGAGAGCTCACGTGAGATGGTACAGTCTCTGAAGACTTCCTGGTGGAGGTGCCCAGAGCTGGGAGAAGGTTTAGGAATTCCGAGGAGGAAGAGATGTCTGATTTTGTTAAACACAGCCATGATTACAAATTAAATCATTTATACTAAAAACAAAGGGAGGATTAGGGCATGGGCATATACAAACATGAATGAGATGTGCAATGTTTGGGGGATGGTCACGCTTGAAGCTCTGACTCAGGGAGGGAGGGGGGCATGGGCGATATACATAACCTTAACATTTGTGTCCCCATAATATGCTGAAATAAAAAAAGAAAGGGAGGAAATACTCCTTATTGGAAATGCATGACTCTCTGTTTTGCTGCATTTTGCTATTCTCTCTACTCTTGAGGTTTTTCCTGTCCGTTGTGTCTGTGAGCATCGCTTCCGACGCCTCCTTCAGCGGCCTCACGTTGCTGGGCTGAAATCAGTCACAGCGGGAGTGTTTACACCTTGGACGCTGGCCAGGGCTACGCAGGGAGAGCTGGTGGGCCTCCCCTGAGCGGCACTGGCTGCCAGCATCCTGCCCCAGGCTCCTCCGCTCCCACCTTCCCCAAATCCCATCCCTGGGCAGTGACTTTTGTTTAGGGGATTGGTCTCTCGGTCAGGGGGGTGCTGGTTAATTTCCTGAGCGCTGTTTATGTTCCGCCGTCCAAGCACACAGAGGCAGTGCCAGAGAGAACACACCGGCTTTATGTTCCCACGGGACGCCCTTAGGAGAGGCTCCTAATGCGAAGTCTCAAGTCTGCTGCCCGCCAGCTTGGTGACCCTCAGTGAATTCCTTCTCCTCTCTGAGCCTCAGTTTCCTCATCTGCAGCACGGGGCTCAGCAGTGCCTGCTCTGCAGGGTCCAGTGAAAAGACCATGGAACTCCGTGCTTGGCACACAGCTTCTCTCTCTGTCTCTCTCTCTCTCTCTCTGTATATATATATATTAAAAAAAATACTAGAACCAAATATTTATGAGGCCAACAAAGCAGAAACAGAGTGTTTGTAAATAGTCCAAAAGCATTTCTGGGGAGCTCGGAGTCAGTTCTATGGAGCTGGTGGCGTTTTCGGCTCTCTTCTGGCATTCGATGAAACTCATGAGGACAAAATTCTTTGCTGAGCGCTTCCTCTGTGTCAAGCCAAGCATTTACCACGGATTAGCTCTTGGGGTCCTCGAGACATATCTGCCAGATGGGGCCCATTGCAGCTACCACACCCACCGGGGTACTGAGCAGCCGTGGACAGAGCAGGACGGTCCCTGCTGTCCTTGTGGCTGCGGGGCTGTGTTGCCCCTGAGGGCCCAGCCAGAGCAGCTGGAAACGGTTGTTCAGCTTGCAAACTGCCCAGATGTGCCTGCTCTGCCTGGCGGACGGTGAGGGGCTGCAGCAGCCGGGTGCGAGGGGGTGGCCTCTGTGAGGTGCATCCTACCAGAGGGGGTGCCCCTTTGCAGCCGCTCTGCCTAAAGGGGCCCCCTATGGCAATGAGCACTAAGGCCCTGTAGGAGCCAGCAGCGGCCCACAGTTCAACGTTTCTCAGTTTCCCTGACCCGTTCTCCTTCCCCCCTATTGTTTCTGTGAGCTCTTGAGAGCCTTCCAACATAAGCTTTTACTTTTCGCTAGGACAGCAGGAGTGGGAGAGGCAGGTGGCCTGCAGCTGTGTTCTCACGTTTCCCAAGTTCCAGCACCTTCGCCCTCTCGCTGCAAGCAGCTGCCCCTGCTGGCCGGAAGGCCACAGGCAGGACAGGCCAGGGTGCAGGGAGGCAGCTCCTGTAGGAGCAGATGGAGCTGGAGCCGGACACGTGTGAAGAGTACTCTGCACTGTCCCCGAGGCCCCCTGGGTTTGAGCTCCAGCGTCCTGCCACCCACCTGCACATCAGCACCCCTGGAACTGGCTGCTTCTCTTTCCTGCCTCACTTCCCACCCGCCATGGGAGCTTGGGGGTTCCCATCCCAAGTGGACTGTCTCTACCCAAATCTAGTCTTAGTTCTCTGTCGTGGATTGAATTACATCCCCAGAAGAGTTGTCCACGTCCTAACATCTGGGACCTATGAATGTGACCTTATTTGGAAATAGGTTCGTTACATATATTAATATAATTAGTTAAATTAAGACGAGGTCATGCTGGAGCAGGGTGGGTCCTTAATCCAATGTGACTGGTGACCTCGTAAGTAGAGGAGACAAGAAACAGACAGAGACACACAGAGAGAAGGCCTCGTGCAGCAGAGGCAGAGGCTGGAGTGACGCGTCTACAAGCCCAGGACGCCAAGCATCACCAGCAATCATGAGCTGGGAGAGGCATGATTTTCCCCTTAGAGCTTCCAAAAAAAAGGACCAACTCTGCCAACACCTTGATCTCAGACTTCTGGCTTCTAGAATCGTGAAAGAATAAGTTTCTGTCATTTCAAAACACCCACGGGTGGCACTGGCTGCAGCAGCCCTAGGAACTAAGGCGTGTGTTTCTGCAAGTGAAGGTCGTTACTTCTGTCCCTTACAGCTGGCAACCCTGACAGATAGACATTTCACAGATGGGGAAATTGAGGCCACGGCAGAGAGTGACTCTCCCCTGTCCTTCTGGGCAGGGACAGGTGAGGCCATCACTCTGTCCCCAGAGTCCTGGGGGCTCTCTCTGCTCCTTGAAAGATGTGTGATCACAGCCCCGCAGGGCTCCATGATCAGGACCACTAAGGTGCCTCCATCTGGGGGACTGAGGGTGCTCAGTGGGCTCTGGAGCACTCGCGGCCCCCGGCAAGCCCCCGGGTCCAGCTGGGTGCTGGGGAGAGGGATGTGTCATGCCAGAGGGGAGAGACAGTGAGGCGGCTGCTCTGTACACAGGTTGGCACACCTGCTGTCTGTCCCGGAGCCCGGCACAGATGGGTAGGTGGAAGGAATGAAAAGTAAACGAGTGGCATGACTTGGGGTGACCTTGGGCACACCACTGTCTCCCCTCGGCCTGGGGCTTCCTCGTCTGAGGTCGAGGTCCTGCAATGCCAGGTGGAAATGAGCAAGGAAAGGGGCATCCGGGTCCGTGTGTGGTTACAGCCTGGGGGAGGAGGGTGGCAGACCCGAGGCGGCTGCGGCACACGTCAGCGAAGCGTGGTGCGTCCACCCTCAGGAATGTCATTCAGCCAGAAAGGGGGTGAAGCTCCAACATGTGCTGCAGCGTGGGGGGGCCTCGGAGACGTGGTGCTGAGTGAAGGAAGCCAGTCACGAAGGCCACATGGCGTGTGACACTGCGTATGAAATGTCCAGAGGACGGGAAGCACACGTGAGGCTGGCAGGGACCGAGGGAGCTGGGGTGGGGGCCGCTGCCCAGTGAGAACAGTTTCTGTCTTGGGTGATGTGAAAGCTTCGGAAAGAGACGTGGCGATGGTTGCACCACGCTGCGAATCTAATGACTGCCGCCGAATTGTGCACTAAAAATGATTGAAATGGAAGATTGTATGTTGCATATAGTTTATCACAATAATTTTTAAAAAATAAATTGGGAACCTGAGGTCCCTCTTGTGAACTCTGGTATGACACATGGAGTCCCCGAGGGCTGGGGGAGTGAGTGACGGGCCCCCTGTGTCCCCAGAGTGTCGGACTCAGCAAATTCCCGCTTGCAGCGCAACTCCCAGTCATGTGTCATCTCGGCGTGGCGCTGACCTCCTCAGAGGGCCTCGCCCCGAACGCCCATCTCCCTTAAGGGCTTTCATGACATCCTGTCTTTTCCTGCGTCATTATTAGTATGATTGGTTGAGTTCTTCACCAATTACTTTTGGAGATGACCCCCCCCCCCCAAAAAAAAAGCAGTGAGTTTATCCATGTGACACTTTGTGCCGCATCTGTCACTTGTCCCGGAACTGAGGCATGTCAGGACAGGGACAATGTCTTCTTGTTCCACTGCAGTCCCCATATCCAACCCAGCTCCTGAGACACAGCGGGCCTGGGAATTACGCATTTGCTATTCACTGAATGAATAAATTATGCTGAAACCTTCCGGCACAGAACAGAAGGAGTGGAAGATTCTAGAGGACACGCAGGTGCACGGATGCTCAGCAGCATTGACTGAAGGGGCTGGTGGAGGCTGGAGTCTTGTGAGACTCCGATTTCCTGAGGATCCTGTCAGGAAGTCTCATTAACCTGGCACCAAATTTGCCCCCGGAACACAGCGCCGGGCCCCGGGCATCAGGAAATGGCACTCGGCGACTTGAGCTGAACTCCACGCCCTCTGTCCCAGGGAGAGACATATTTTTAGATCTTTGACGTCCAAATTCCAGAGGAAGAGAAAGTACTGCTTAGAGGAAAATTGGCTTTCTTCCTCCACCAAGCAAACCAGTCCTGGGGTGCATTTTTATTGGTCTGGCCCTGAAGTCACTGGAACATTCCAAAGAAGGGTAAAGCTCTTGCGCACAGGATGAAGGGAGGTGGGGGGTGGGTCATTTGGGGGCAGCTTTGGAGATTGGATTCTTTTTCCCTAAATGGAAACGGTTTCAGCAATTTTTTCTCGTGATTATTAAAATAGTTTGCTTTAAAAAAGAAATTTCAGACAATACATAAAGTAACAAATACGTAAAAACGATCTAAATTCTTCCTCCAACATGTAAGCCCTGTTCACATTTTGGGTGGAGTGTGTCTAGACTGTTTCGTGAAGCAGTTATACACAGAACACATTTTTTTTCTTAGTGGTATTTTATTCATACTGTTTAAAATTTCTTTTATTGAGATGAAAGACACATGACATAAAATTCATCCTTTTAAAGTGTTCAATTCAGTGGTTTTTAGTATATTTACAGAGTTGTGCAACCATCATAACTATCTAGTTCTAGAACATTCCCATCAACCCCTAAAGGAAACCGTAGCCCCATTAGCAGTCGCTGCCCACTCCCTCCGGCCCTCGGCAACCATGGATCTGCTTTCTGTCACTATGGATTTGCCTCTTCTGGACATGTGACATAAATGGAACATACAATATGTGCTATCTGTGTCTGGCTTATTTGTACACTGTTTTGTTTTATAGGTCGCAGTTTCACTTAATAATATATGGTAAATATGTCAGTAAAGCAGGTCCGTACCCTCTTTTCAAAGGCCTATGTGGTGTTCCAAGGTACGGATTTCTGTTATTTATCCAGCCTCCTTTGGTAGGACATCCAGGTGGTTTTCTTTGGTCAAGTCCGGACTTGGACCTGCTGAAGTGGGCTTCCCACCGACGGAACCCAGAGCTGGCTTGACCCGTTTCCTGAGGATATTGGCCTCCGAGTGGCCTTGCACGGCTGTGCTCGTCTATAGAGGCCCCCCAAACTCTCTCCCTGAGAAGTAGAAACATAGCCACCAGTTTGGAAACCTTTAGGGAATCTCTTTTATCCAAGCAAGTCATGCAAAGTTCTTGCCTTGAATTGTACCGTGAATTTATGTTGGGCAGTTATTTTGAAATATACTTACTATACGATCCCTCAGCAGGGATGAAAATTAAGGATGGAAATCATGGGCTGCTCTGTGATTTTCACGAGGGATGCTGTCAGTCCGGGAAGAGCGGCCTTATTTCTCAGAGGGACTCAACGTGCCATTCTTATTTTCACCTGCATGGCAGCGTGAGCGGGAGGGGGCGCTGGCTGGGGCTGCAGAGCCAGGCCAGGGCGAGTTTTTTCCAGGATGTGTCCCTGGGGGGCTGCAGTGGTATGACTGTGCCCTGAGCTGGCGCTGGTCCACAGGGGGTGAGGGCAGGGGTTTGTGAGAGGGAGGGGACCCCAAACTGAAGGGACAGGAGGAAGTTCACTGGCAAGGTCCGGAAACCACTCCTAGGCCCAGGCTCCTAGGGGAGGAATGCGTGTGTTCGAGGAGGTGGACAGACTGTTTGAATCTTGCCTCTGTTGCCTGAGAGCTGCCCAAGCTTGGGCAAATGTCTTTAACTTTTCTGTGCCTCAGTTTCTTCATCAGTGAAGTGGGTTAATAGTATAGCAGCAGCCACAGAGGATTATACTGGAGATTCAATATGTGAGGACCTAGCATAGCATTGGCACACAGTAAGTGCTTAACAAATGCTGCCTCCCCTGCCATTACCAAGAAGCAGACAGCCCAGGTTCTAAGCCTGGCACTGCCTCAGTTTCCTCACCTGTGCAAGGCAGGCAGCAGTAGTACCTACCCAGGCGAGCTGGAGGCCACTTCAGGTGATTCTCAGAGAGCAGAACGCTGTACTTGCTGGGGGGAGTCCGTGTCTGCACGGCCCCCTTGCTCTTAGGAACTGTGCGAGTTGGTGGCCCTGGTCTGATCCAGAAATGAGGAGGTTATCAAATCCCGTGTGTATCTTCAGCCCCCAGCTGGACCGGAGCTCCTCTGGGGCAGGGACAAGCTCATGTGTTTCTCTCGCGTCCACCCGAGGCCCCAGCCGAACACTGTGGAGTTGGCAGTGCTCACCGATCATCAGGGGACTGCGGGAGGGACGCGGGGAGAAATACAAGACGTCGGGGACAGACGCTGAGGGAAGCTCCCGCGGGAGCCGAACAGAGTGTGATAGATCCTGGCTATGGGATGAGAGGCTTCTGCACTCATTGAGTCAAAAATACTGAAAGCCGCAATAGCGGGATACATGTGGATGGGCATTGCCAGCGCTGAGCTCAGCGCCACGCGGGTGCCATCTCGTTTGGTCAGCAACACAGAAATCCGAGGCAGGGGCTACTTTTGTGTCCATTTTGCAGGTGAGGAAAACAGAGGCTTAGATAAGTTAGTGATTTTCCCGCATAACCACACAGCTACAGGTTCAAACCAGACTTGTCTGATTCTGGAACCTGAGTGTGAGTGCTTGCCCCAAAGGGTGAGGAGGCCTTGGCTGGGCACAGAGCCGGGAAGAGTTCCCACAGCAGGGCACAGAGTGTGGAAGGCGCCAAGGCGAGGGGAACACGGAGTCCTAACAAGTCTTCAGGAATCAGGGATGGCTGATTCCAGATTTACGTTTTGATGCATCACTCCTCCTCTAATTATGGTGCCAAGGAGACCTACCCCCACCTGCCCCCACTGGACTCATGTCCGGATTCAGCCATCACAGGAGGGCGACGATGCTCGTAAACAGCGCTATACAGGCACGAAGGGGCGTCCCCACGTCCGGGAAGGCCTCCTGGTCTGCAGCCAGCTGCACACGCCAATGTGATGATCAGTCCGTGACTGCGTGCTGAGCACTTGGAAGGGCGCCCTGCAAAACGCCAGCAAGTGTTGCCATCACCGCCATCGTTGTCTTCATCATTGGCATCGTCACAGCTCTCGTTCAACCACAGAGAACATTTGTTGAGCACCTGCTATGTTCCAGGCACTGTTCCAGGAGCCAGGGACGCAGGTGAGAACAAAACCAAGTCCCTGCCCCTAGGAGGACATGCCCTAGAGGCAGAAAAAGATCCTACCACGAGTGTGTAAATACACGCTACACCCAGCGGGCGCGGGGGTTCGAAGCTGCATGAGGCAGGGAGGGGGGCTCTGGAGAGCTCGTGTGAGCAGAGACCCAGAGGAGGGGGGCGTGGGAGCCAGGCAGAGGCCGTGGGCAGGTGGCTGGGTGGGGAGCGGCTGGTGCCGAGGCCTTGAGGTGGGACTGGGCAGCTGCTGAAGTGAGTGGGTGGGGTATGGGGGTGGACAGAGAGAGGTCAGAGGAGTGGACAAGTTGGGGGACAGTCCTGGTCTGACCTCTTTGACTTTGCCCCTCCCCCTTAACCCATGGGGGCCAGGAAGAAATTGAAAGGTGATCTATTTATTCCTTTGAGTAAAAGTCAGCCCTGTCTCAGAGCTCCAGGAAACATCCTTTGTCGAGAACCCTCCTTGCACATCACCTTGCGCGACATGAAATATTTTTTCAAAACATGTAATCCTTTAATCTGGGCCCCTAGGTGAAATCAGTTCTTTATCACCCACGACCATCTGTTGTTCCGGCCACGCAGTAAATAACTCTTGGGAGATTTGACTTCTAAGGCGCTTATCTCTTTGTTCTCTCCAAATTCTGAGAAATGACATTTGAGTTTTCCCCAGAGAACAGGGGCACATCTAGAATCGGTCTCCCTGCCTCCCCTGCCGCCTGGGGCTGCCATTCAGGAAGTCACGGGGCTGGCGGCGTTGGAGGTGGGTGAAAAGCGTTTTGCTTCTGATCTGCAGGTTCCCTTAATCTCACAAATGAGGCTCGGCGTAAAAGCAGGCGAGGCGGAAAAATGCACCGTCCCCTTCAGTTGACGCTCGGTGCATTCCTGATCACCCTCCCAGGGCGGCCGGGGTGGCTGTCGCCTTGGATTAGGATTAGCAATGGCAGGCCCGGCACCGGTCTAATTTAGTTAATTCTGGAGCAAATGAACGGAGCGCTAGTGGCGTGGGATTCTGGCCCCTGCTCACAGCTTGCAAATTATTGGTGGTGGTACAGACATGAGGGAGATCTGGAGGACAGGGTGACACAAAGACTGACCCATGCTCTGGTCTCCCCTGTAGGGAAAACCACCAGCCTCCTTAAACCCTCGTTCCTTTATCTACCAGATGTCGGCTTAGAGTTCATTGTTACTTTTCACAAATGTAATGACCAATATGTAGAAGAGAGGAAGGTGATTCTCTGGGTGACACAGGCATGGGGACAAGGAGACCCGCTGGCCTTCCCTCCCCCCCCCCCCTGGCTTGGCAGGGAGACTGATTCTAGATGTGCCCCTGTTCTCTGGGGCATTGCTGCTTTCTGCCCCCACCCCGGCTCCCTGGGAGGCAGCTGAACACCCCAGGTCTGGGGTCTGGGTGACGCCAGCAATTCTTGGGGTGCCCGTCAGGGTCTGTTCCCGGTGACCCGACGCCCCCTGCTGGGCACTGGCAGCAGTGCATGGAGTTTGCATCTACAGTGGCAGCCATGCACAGAGGACTCAGTTACTCACTGGGTGGCCGCCGTGCCAGGCCATGAAATGACACGCGTCTGCCCTCAGTGTGTGTGTGGGGTGGGATGGGGGGAAGCTAAAAATGCAGGGGCTCTCTGCTAGAGACACCCCACACCGACAGCTAGTCCGGACAAGGCTGCCTTAGGAGGCTGTTTAAGCTGAGGACTGCAGGGGGATTTGGCCAGGTGAGGGGCTGGGAAGAGTCTTCCAGGCAGAGGAACAGCACGTGCGAATGACAGTTGGTGACGCTGTGCTAGACCCTGGCCTTAGACACCGGCCTGGGGGCGGTGAATGTTTTAACACATTCAGTCCCGGCTAGAGCCCCAGGAGCTAGTATCGGCCCCATGTGGGGAAACCAGGCCTTGCTTGGGGCCATGCAGCACACGAGTGGCAGAGCTGGATTTATACACCTGGAGCGGGGATTTGAACCTAGCACGCCAGCTGTGGGGCCCAGCGGGTTGCATGCTGCCACGATGGCACGACAAGTGCGCTGGAGGAAGGCATTTGAGGAGAGGAAAGTGCTTGGAGGGAGTGTGCAGGCAGTGAGGCCGGGAGGTGGCGGTGGCGCCGTGGGCCTGGGTGGCACTCTGTCATAGGCATTTGGAGTGCCAGATGCCAAGTTTCCCAGGACTGCCATAACAAGTGACCACAAACTAGGGGGCTTAACCCAACAGAAGTGAATTCTCTCACAGTTTTCTAGAGGCCTGAAGTTCAGCATCAATGTCACGGGACTAAGATCCAGGTGTCAGCAGAGCTGCCCTCCCTCTGGAGGCTCCAGGGAGGACCTTCCCTGTCTCTCCCAGCTCCGGGGGCTGCCAGGGATCTTTGTCATTGTGTGGCTTGCGGGTGCGTCACTCCCAGCTGTGCTCCCTCTCCCCGTAGCGTGTGTGTGTGTGTGTGTGTGTGTGTGTGTGTGTGTGTGTGTGTGTGATCTCCCTCTGCCCAGACACTTGTGACTGGATTTATCGCCCACCTGGATAATCCAGGATAATCTCCCCATGGCAAGATCTTTAACTTAATCACACCTGCTAAGGCGCTTTTTTTCTTGCACATTTACAGATTCCAGGCATGGGGGCTGGCATCTTTGGGGACCGTTACTCTGCACGAGGGTGCAGAGAGATTCGGAAGACTCTGTGTCCTCACTCGAGGGGCTGCGCCCCCACCTACCTGGGATGAGAGGTTTATACAGACAGCTTTGATCTAGAGTGACAGGAGCTGGAACGGTTGGGCTTGTGGGACATGGAGTGGGGAGAGGGTGTGGGCTCCGATCCTGGCCCTGAAGGGCTGGGGTTATGGAAACACACCCCAGAAGTGAGGGTTGATTTGAGTCTCAGAGCGGGGTTCACCTACAGACCCAGAGGGAAGGGCAGAGGGCCCAGCCTGGAGGTGACGGCGCCCGCACTCTGTGCAGCTCTGTGTTCAAGTCTAGACTGAGCCAGCGCTGGGCCCATGCGTCCTCACTCTGCACAGAGACTTCTTTCCTCTCAACGGCTCCTTGGGGCTTGGCTTTAGCATCTTCTCCCATCGAAGTGTCTCCCCTGGGCTGCTGCCGGACACACCCCAGGGTGGCAAGGCCATGCCCCTCAGCTCAACACGTATCGCCCAGGAGAGATCCTGCAGGGGTGGGGTTGGGGTGGCACACGGGGAGGAAGGGACCCCTATCCGCCCACCGTCCACATCAGGCAGAGCAGTCTCAGGACCCCTCTGGAGCGGGGAGGTCGACACCCAGCGGGGTCGGGGATGGGGAAGGGTTCAAGAAGGAGGCAGCGTGGTGTTCCTCGGTAACAGCTTCGTTGAGATGTGATTCACATACCGCACAGTTCACCCGTTTACCGTGGACGCCTTTGGTGCACTCAGAGTCGTGCACCCATCACTGTAAGTAGTTTTAGAACATTTTCACCACCCCAAAAAGAAATCCCATCCCCCTTAGCAGTCACCTCCAACCCCCCACCCCGGCAACCACTAATCCACTTTCTGTCTCTATAGATTTACCTGTTCTGGGTGTTTCATATAAATGGAACCATACAGCGTGTGGCCTTTTAGTTTTGGCTTCTTTCACTTAGCGCAATGTTCTCAGGGCTCCGCCACATGGTAGCCTGTGTCAGAGCTTCAATAACACACCCCACTGTGTGGACGGGACACATTTCGTTCATTCATCAGTTGATGGACATTGGGCTGTTTCCGCTTTGGTGCTATTGTGAATAATGCTGCTGTGAACATTCGTGTATGGCGTTTTGTGTGGACATGTGTTTTCTCTCTGTTCTTAGGGGTGGAATTTGCTGGATCATATAACTCTATAATTGATATCTGGAGGGACTGCCAGACTCTCTTCCGCAGCGGCTGCTCTATCTTACGTTCCCGCCAGGAGTGCCCGAGTTCCGATGCTCCATGCCCTTGCAGACTTGTATTGTCTTTCTAATTATAGCCATCCTAGTGGGTGTGACATCGTGTCTCAGTGTGGCTTTGATTTGCTTTTCCCTGATGGCTAATGACGTTGAGCATCTTTTCATGTAATTCTTGGTCATTTGGATATACTTTTTGGAAAAACTTGTATTCAGATCCTTTGTATATCTTTTAATCAGGTTATTTGTCTTTTTACTATTGAATTGGAGGAGTTCTTCATAGGTCCTATATATGCAAGTCCATTAGCAGATTGTAATTGACAAATACTTTCTCCCATTGTGTGAATTGTCTTTTGATTTTTTTTGATGGTGTCCTTTGAAGCACGGTTTTTAATTTTGATGAAATCCAACTGATGTACTTGTTATTTTGTTGCTTGTGCTTTTGGTGTCATTTCTAAGAACCCTTGTCTAATCCAGGGTCCTGAAGATTGACTCCTGTGTTTTCTTCTAAGAGGTTTATTCACATTCGGGTCTTGGATCCATTTTGAGTTGTTTTCGGCATGTGGAGTGAGGCAGAGGCCCAGCGTCCTTCTTGAGGCACGACTTCATTCTTTTGCTTGTGGATATCCAGCTCAGCTGTCACCATTTATTGGAAAAACTATCATTCCCCCAGCGAATTGTCCTGGCACCCTTGTTGAACATTGGCAGCGTGGTTTTGCAGCCGGCCAGGGCTGGACTCACACCCAGCTTTGCCTTTCACCAGCTGCGTCCCTGGAGATACACTTCCCAGCGTTGAGCCTCAGTGGTATTAACGTCATCTGTAAAATTAGGGTGCCCAGAGCCGTTCATGAGGTGGTTGGGAGGGTTTTTTCTTCTCCTTCAATTTTATTCTTTTATTCTGTAGAGTACCATTATATAAAATTTACACTTCAGCAAACTGTTAATACGCTGGAAACATCACATGACTACTGTGGTTTGCATTTCATACTAAGTATGTGCCACAGTTCATGTTTTAAAATCACATACTCTTACGTGATTTATTGACTAGCTTTTAATTTTTATGTTTACATACCAGCATGCAAGTATATGCATTTGCTGAGATGGCGTACAGTAGAACGTCGGCTCTGTTCTTTCAACAAAGTTGGGCAGTGTTTTTCATTTCCCCTTCCTATGGGGTATGTGTGTGGCTGTGTGCATTTGTTTAATTTTTTTCCTGCTAATCATTCTAATTGCAGACATTTATTCTCATTGTAGAAAAAAATAAAAAATACCAAAAAAAGTGTAAAGAATGTCTTTTAAAAAACCACATAATCCTACCAGCAAGTGCTAACCATTGCTATTACTACTTGGAGGCATATCCTGCCTGCCCCGTCACTGCTTTTCCCCTTTGCTTTTAGATAGATGGATAGATAGGTTTGAGATCAGACTATGTATACTATTTTATATCTTTCTTCTTTACACATAAATAAATCATAAGTGTTTTATTAGTCATTAAAAATTCTTTATAAGTACTTCTACTTATAAAGTTTAAAAAACTTTTAATTGTCTTCTTTAAATTGGAAAAGCAATGGTTACACAGTAAAAAAAAAATATATTGAATCAGTGCAAAAGAGTGTATGATGATTTATATGATTCGTAAATTCCCAAAACTCTAGATGACATATGGGCTATAAGAAATCTATATGTACAAATAAGGCTGGGCACAACAGCTCACGCCTGTAATCCCAGCACTGTGGGAGGCTGAGGCAGGAGGAGCGCTTGAGACCAGGAGTTTGAGACCAGCCTGAGCAACACAGCCAGATCTTAACTCTACAAAAAAATTAAAAATTTAGCCCAGTGTGGGGCGCGCCTGTAGTCCCAGCTACTCAGGATGCTGCGGCAGCAGGATCGCTTGAGTCCAGGAATTTGAGGCTGCTATGCTTTTACTGTGGGCTTTTGGCCTCTGGGCTGGGGCTGTAGCAAAGAGAAACGCAGCAGCCTCCAGCCCTGGAGCTGCCCACTCGCGCAGAGAGCCTGGGCGCCCAGGCCGCGGTGCCCTGCTGGGACGACACGTGCAGGCTGACGCCTCCCTATCCCGCAGGCTGAGGATGCAGTTGCGCCTGGCGGCCCCCGACAGCCCCGCGCCGACCGCTGCCCGCCGCCCCCTCGGACACTGCCCCCCGGCGCCTGCCAGGCCGCACGCTGCCAGGCCGACTCGGAGTGCCCACGCCACCACCGCTGCTGCTACAACGGCTGCGCCTACGCCTGCCTGGAGGCCGTGCCGCCCCCGCCAGGTAGGCCCGGGAAGGGCGCCAAGGGTCCACCCAGGTGGCCGGGGTGGGAGGAGAGCCTGAGTGGGAAGAAAAGAGCCGGACTCCAGTGGGGTCACCTGCACGAGCGTGGGTCACTTCCTCTGTCATGCTCCTGGAGTGGGGCAGGTGGCAGCTCCTTGAGCAAGCATCCTGGGGGAGGGTCCCCACTGCCACCAAGCGCCTCCATGCCAGGGGACGCCCTTCCAGGGACAATGCCACCTGGTATGAGGATGGGGGTGTAGTGAGGTTTGTCACTTTAAAAAATCTAGATTTGGGGCCTTCCTTTAAAATACGGGACCACAGTCTCTGGGCCACCATTGGCTGGAGCCTCGGGGGCCCCTGGATGGACAGGGTCCTCTAGTTCCCTACTGGCCCCACCAGGGCTGCTTCACTGACACACCAGGCCTGGGGGTACATGTGATGGCGACTGGGTGCTTAGCGATCTCAACGGAGGGGAGAGGGGACTGCCCCAGAGAGGCAGAGCGTGGGCACATGGGGAGTAGGGGAGTAGGGGGCGGGGAGCAAAGTCCTGGGTTCAAACCGCCTGGCCAGCTGTCACTTCCTTTAGTCTCCCCTCCTGCAAAACAGGCCAAAGTGAAAACATGCAGCTCACGGAGGAGTCCGGGCGGGTGGAAGTGCTTGGTGCTCAGTGCTCTGTCGGGTGAAGGCAGGTGTTTGTGGAATCACGAGAAGCTGCTGCTCTCCTGGGGAGAGAGGCGGTCCTCAGGGCTCATCTTCAGCAGGGAGGAGTTTCAGATCCCTTTTGGAGAGAAGGTTTTGCAGGGAGAGACAGGAGCCCATGGGGGACCTAAGTAGGGGTTGGGGTGGACAGGTGGCTGTTTCCTGGGCAGAGAGAATGTGCCCCCAAGTCAGCAGGACTGGGGGCAGCGAGGTTTTCTACACCCGCAGTTCTGCGCAGGGCTGAGCCTTTAGATAACAGCAGCCTGTTTGGACTGACCTTCCCTCTGGAGGCTGCGGGTTCCCATGGGCCTTAATTACTGAGGGTGGTAGAAGGTGTCCCCATCCTCTCCTCCCAAGCCCCAGAGAGTTGGAGAAGGCAAGAATGACCACACTTTGTTCTTTGGAGTGAGGTCACAGCGATGACAAGGGACTCAGCACGCTTAATGATGCTCATAATTAGTCTTGCAATGCTCATAAAAACTGTCTGGGGCTGATTGAGAACTGCCTCCGGGCAGGGACTGGGCCAGTGCTCAAGGCCGGAGTGCCTCCTATCCAACATCCATAACAAAGACTAAATGGTGCCCCCTCCTGGTAGAAGAGCACGTAAAGGCTAATCAAAAAATGTGCCCCTTCTGACTTCATTTCCTCTTAAAAAAAAAAAAAAAAAAGTGTGCCCCTTCCTCTGGAATGCAACCTGGCATAGGGGTTCTAGACTCACCTGCTGCCTAGACCAAGTGCTTTTGAGCAGTGCACAAGCTATACAACTATACCTGGCATTCCCAGTAGCCTTTCCGTACATCATTTCATTCTGTGCTCACACAGCCCCATGGGGTAGACTATTATCAGACCTACTGTACAGCTAAAGACACTGAAGCTCAGAGAAGTTGAGTCACTTGTCCAAAGTCATACAGCAGACAGAGTTGCAGTTTTAGTCCGACCGTGTTGGAAATGGAGGCTGCAGAGCCTAACGTCGTTCCAATCTGGGAAATTATGAACGGTGCTTCCTCCCTTTGTTGTCCAACTTCAACATCATTACGATCGGCTGGTTCTCTGTTAAAGGAAAAGCTAACCAGCATTTTTACCAGTCCCCTCCCCCCAAAACTAGAATTATCCAACTTTAGAAGGTGCTAGATAGTTCATTTTCTATTATCTTTTTAAAGATAAATGTTATTAACCTTTATTTTTGTCTTATTTGAGAGTCATGCTAAAGCAGGGGTCACAAGCAAATGTGATTCCAGAACTGTTTTATCTCCATAATGCTTAAAGTTTTTTAATTTGTTGTCAACACTTAAAAGCCAGAAGATTTATAATTTTAAAAACAAGCAAACAAAAACCAAACACCAGAAGCTCTGGGAGCGACAGCCCAGAGCCAGCCAGCAGGTGGCGCATTTAGGCGGGAAGCGCCCCCCACCCTGCCTACCTGGCCCCTGGGGCATTTGAGTTTTCAACTCCTGCCTTTTGCAGGCCTTCCAGTGTACTGTGTGAGTGGCTCTCATTGTTCAGAATGTATTAGTTAGAGAACGGGCTATGCTGCTGTAACAAAAAGATCCCTAAACACAAGGACCCAACCCGAGAGGCATGCACTTCTCTCTGGGTTAATAGCACCGAGGTAGCGGGTGGTCTGGAGCAGGTAGATGGCTCTGCTCCACAAAGCCGTCTAGGGACCCAGGTTCCTTCCCTCTTGTTGCTCCGTAGTCCGAGTGGTGCCCTGTCCCCATGGTTGAAGTGGCTGCCAGCCTGCAGGAAAGGGGAAGAGGCTGGGAGGGGAGCAAACAGCCACCACGTCACAGGCACGATCAGTCCCCCTGCATGATCAGTCCCTCTCACGTGCCCCTGGCCAGAACCTGGTCACGTGGCCACACCTAGCTGCAAGGGAGGCCGGGAAGGGCCGTCTCCAGCTTGGTGCCCATTGCCCAGCCCACACCCACAGGTTCTATTCCTAGAAGGAAAGTGTGCTGGGAACCAGAGTCATTTATCCCACAGGGAGCCCCATGTGCTGTCATGGAATGGGGGCTCACCTGTCCCCCAGTGCTGAGGGGGGCCGGAGAAGAGCTCGACTGGACCGTGCATTCTGTTAGTTCTAGACTGGCTGGTGCAGCCGAAACCTCGGTGGCTTGGTGGCAACGGCTGGCTCCTGGACGGCCCTGAGGAGGTGTTGCAAGGTACGTACGGGGCGAGGCCAGACCCTCCGTCAGAGCCACCCTCCTCCTCGGCCGCTGCCAGGAAGCCAGCAGCACCAGCCTGCGTGTCCCCCATGCTGTGCGTCCCCCACGTGTGGGCCCGTCAGCTGGACACTCAGCCCCCTTCTATCCGCTACCCCCAACACAGAGGGGTTGCCGGCTGGGGGTGTGACAAAATCCAAACCCAGAACAGAACAAGGGTTTTGAGTCTCCCCAGGGAAAGGGGCCCCTGACTGGGTGGGGAACTGAAAGGGAGGGAGCTTGGGGTGGCTTTCAAATCCCTGAGCTTGTGAGGAGGGGCTCGCGGCCCCCTAACATGAGGTCTGCGTGCGGTGTGCGCGGAGCGGGAGAGCAAACGCTGAAAGGAACACGTGGCCCGGGACCTAGAGAGTTGCGGGGTGCAAGCGTGCATACTTGCCTGCGTGCAGCCGTGCTGCAACTCTGCACCCATCTGTGCGTGTGGCTGTGACCACGAGGGTATGCCACTATGCAGGCGACTGTCGCCGCTCGTGTGGCCGCACTGAAAACTTGTGTGTGCAAAGGAGTGCGACTGTGTTGTGAGTGTGTGTATATGTGAGGACGAACGTGTGTGTGTGTGTGTGTGTGTGGCTGTATACCTGGGTGGTGTGTACAGAATTTGTGTGTGTAGGTAAACTGGTATGTTTGTGTCTGTGTGTGTTTGTATGTCAGGATTTGTGTGTGTAAATGTGTGTGTGCACGTGTGACTGTAGGTGTGAATGTTTGTGTTTCAGAGTGTGTCAGTGAACATGTGTATATGTGTGTCACCATGCATGTGAGAGTATATTTGGGATCATGTGACTTTGGACTGCCTATGTGTGTGAGTTTGTGGGTGTGTGTATGTGTGTGTGTGTTTATAGGGGGGTGTGTGTGCACAAGCTGCTGGGTGAGACGCAAGCTGCAGACTGGAATCTGGTCGCAGAGGGGAGGTGGCCTCTCTGGGCAAGGTGCAGTCCCTGCACCGTCCCTGGCTCTGCCCTGTGAGACCCTGGCGTGTGTCCCTCCCGCAGCAGAGGTGTGCAGCACTACCGAGGACGGGGCAGAGCCGCTGCTGTGTCCCTCCGGCTATGAGTGCCACATCCTTAGCCCCGGCGACGTGGCCGAGGGCATCCCCAACCGCGGGCAGTGCGTCAAGCAGCGCCGGCCAGCAGGTGAGTGTGGGCACCCCAGTCCCAGCTCCTGGCCCCTGCCCCAGGGGACAGCCACCGAGCCCAGCCTGGCCGAGAGCTGCTCCCATCTTCCCACCACCCGGCTGGCTCCTCCTTCGAGTCCTCTGCTCTTTCCCCGCCACACCCGCCTGTGACTCTCCCAGCTCTGCACCTCCTGGCTGGGTGACCTTGGGGTCAGTTTCTTCATATTTCTGAGCCTCAGTTTCCTCCTCTGTAAAATGGGCCTACTTCATGCTGAAGTGGGGATTAATTGAAATCGCACGTGCAGAGCCAGTCAGTAGCAGGTGGTCAGTAAACACTGGGTATTTTATATCCGGCCACACTCAGACGTAACAACTGTTCAATGCTGGTGCAAAGGTGCGTGCGTTCAGTAAACTGTATTTTGAGCACCCTCACAACCATTCTGCTTTTCACTTTCAGTACAGTATTCAGTAAATTGCATGAGCTACTCACCACTTCATTGTAAAACAAGCTTTGTGTTAGATGGTTTTGCCCAACTCCAGGCTAATGTCAGTGTTCTGAGCACACTTAAGGTAGGTGAGGCCGGCACCCAGGTGAGGGTGTTGGCAGGTTGGGTGTCTTTAATGCATCTTTGACTTACGATATTTTCAACTTAGTTAAGAGTTCATCGGGTGTAACCCCACTGCAAGCCAAGGAGCATCCGTGTCTGTTTTAAGCTGCACAGTATTTGCATTTTGCCTGAGAAACTTCCCAGGCCTTCTGCCAGGACTTTTCTGTTTGACTTAATGAGTGTTCATCTGTGGAGTCAGAGGCAATAAATAAATCAGTGCATTGCACTGCTTCGGTCTGCATAGTTTTCCCAGGAAGGAGAGGACGGCAGAGCAAGGACTCCCAGTGGTGGAATCCAAAACCGTCTCCAGCCCCGTGCAAGGCATAAGGTGGAGAGACTCTAGTCTGAGTTTAGGGGGAATGTGTGGCACCCCGAGAATCCAGGACTTCGGGCGCTCTAGGTTTGCCACGCCACAGACGATCTCAATCGAACTGAGACCGCCCACCCAACAGCCCATGTCCCCATTTCTGAATCTCGTGTCCCTGACAGCTAAGGTCAAGACCCTCTGTCAAGAGTGATGACAACCTCTGAGGCCCCATTTGCTGAAAGAGTACCTAGAGGTGCGTGATCTGCCAAAGCTGTTCCTTTTCTGATGTGAGAATTTATTTCTCCGCAGTGTTTCGAGAAAGGCATAGACGTAAAATCAGTTACCCTTTTAACATCATTATCATCGCAAATACAATCATGAGATGTTAGAACTGTCTGGAGAATCCTGAACTTTTCAAAAATTGCCCGTAAAGGGATGTAAACCCAGCAGATACCTTTATGATTTCCTCTACATTCCACTTGCTATTCGCAGGGCACACTTTGGGGTTACAGGGTGGCTTCTCCAGCCAGGTAACTGGGCTCCCGTGGCCACCTGGCCCCTTTCAACTGCATGTGGCATGTACCCTAACCCTCGCGTGCCTCGTGGGCTGACAGTAACTGAGCTACTTGCAGGACTCTGCGAGAGGTAAACGAGTTAATCCGAGTTTGGCACGTCTGTCATGTCACAGGCACAGGGCAGGATTTCTGCTGTTTTATCTCTGCTTCTGTCTAGACACCCAGACACACCGTGGGTGGATGGGGTACGGGGCCGTCTGGGGACGAGAAACCCTGAGGGCTGGCCAGCCTGTCGGAACCTGCTGGAATGGGGAAGGGACAGCCTTTTCCAAAAGAGAGCTGCGGGGTGAGTTAGGAGTCCTTTGCACTACACTGTCATTTCTGTCATTGGAGCGGCTTCCAGCCGCTCTGCCTTTCCTCGTCCCCGGATCTTCACGCAAAGACCAGGGTGAGCCACGTAGCTTCAAGCCAGGTCTCGAGGGTCTGAACCAGTTCAGGAAAGACCCGTTTCCTGGAGGGCGCTAGGCACAGAGGGCAGATCACTAAAGGATGCCGCGCTGATGGTGCCGACCTGGGGCCAGCCTGTCGCACGTGCTGTCTGTGAGCGGCGTTGCAAGCTCTCAGGGAGAGGTAGGGCCGAGACAGGCTCCGAGCCCGCTCTTGCTTCCTGCTGGCCTTGGACCAGTCACCTCACCTTTCTTAGCCTCAATCTCTTCATCTGTAAAATGGGGATGGGGATGGTAACCATAGTAACTGCTCTGTGGGGGTAGTTACGAGGGTTCCTATGAAGTGCTCAGAACAGCGTCCGATGCACAGTAGGTCCTCAGCGGGTGTGCGCCATTGTCCTCCCTGTCTCGGGAAGAGGGGACATGAGTTCGGGGTCTTGCCCACACAATGCACGTGGCTTAAAGGGGAGCAGAGCTGGAATTCCGAGCCTGTCCCCTGGCCTCAGAGCCGTGTGCAATGTGTGTGTGAGCTTCCCCTCCACGGGAATGACCGGAGCCTTCCAAGTGAGCTGTAAGTGGAATCCCACCCAGTCCAGACCTCAGAGGGCTGTCGCTTAGCAATAATTGTCAGTGATTCATTGGTAATGATCCACAGGCTTGGAAACGTCTTGAATTCTAGCACCTTCCCTTGGAGCAAAAATCCCAGGGGAAAGGTGGCCGCTCTCATCCCAGCATGACCAAGGAAGAAGCCTTTTATCGAAGTTTTATTTTTTTAACTGCATATTTGAAATACTTTCAGACTTACAAAAAGTTGACAGAATAGTTTCTTGGACCCTCCATGCAGATTCACCAATTGTTAAAATATTGTCCCATTTTCTTTATTATTCTCCCCCCCACCCCCGGTATAAATCTGCATGTGTAATTTTCTGGACCATTTGAGGATAAGTCTTGGCCCTCACGCCCAGACCTAAGACACAAGCCTCCCCCGAGAGAGGCTCTGGAGGGCACCGACGGCCAAGTCTGACAGCCTGGCGGCTGCAAACAAGCAGACAAGGAGTTTGTGTGTTTTCTGCAAGAAGAAAATGAAGGTCGACGCACGCAGGAAATCTGGCTTTTCAAACAGTGGGGGTGGAGGGAATCAGTGTGTTTTTTGAGTGTGTTCGAGACCACGCAGAAGCTGAGACGTGGGAGACCGGCCCACCCTGCCCTGGGCGGGAGGCTGCCCAGGAAGAAAAACGTGGGGCTCAGGCAGCCTTGAGCAGGAGGAAATTCGTCTGATGAAAGCAACGTGTAATCACTCCTGGTAATAAATTATATTTGGCCTGAGGAGGGTGTCCAGTGTCCACACCTGCCCGGGCCTCCTTGTGGCATTATGGGCCACAGTTCATCCCTGGGGAGGGGGATATTTCACTTCACATAGTCTCCGGAAAGGTCCATCGTAGACTCGTGAACGAATGGGAGTAGAAAACACAAATAATTCCTTAGTGTTATTGTGAAGACAGTTTTGGCCTTACAAACTCCTGAGAGAAGATCTTCCTTGTTTTGCAGATGGGCGGATCCTGAGACACAGGTTTTACAAAGAATATCCAGGTACGACATGAAACCATCTTTCTTTGCAGAGAGCACAAAAGAGGACAATGAACATTTCTTGAGTGAAGAAGAAAAATGAAAGTGCTAGGCTGAGATGCAGGGGACAAAAGGGGCACCAGGACTGGGCAGTAAAGCAGAAGCCTGCTGATGGCGGGCGGGGCAGGCCCAGGGCAATACGGCTGCCTGCTGGACACCGGAACTGCCACTGCGTGTGCTTGGGCCTCCTGCTTGCCTTCAGGGACTGCAAAACGTGGCTGATCCCATTCTTCCACCATCTCTCTAATCGTCCATCCACCTAATTTTCCATCTATCCATCCATCTGTCCACCCACCCACCCACCCATGCACTCATCATCCATCCATCTACCGATTCATCCACCCACTGTCAATTCACCCACTGACCCATCCACTCACCATCCCACCCACTCATCTATCTACCCACCCACCCACCTACTCATCCATCCACCCACCCACCCACTCTTCCACCCACCTATCCATCCACCCACCCACCCACCTAATTTTCCATCTACCCACCTATCATCCATCCATCAACCCACCCATCTACTCATCCATCTACCAATTCTCTCATCCATCCATCCACCCACCATCTACCCATCCACTCACCATCCCACCCACTCATCTATCTACCCACCCACCCATTCACCTCTCCGTCCATCCACCTATCCTTCCATCCATCCACCTATCATTCCATCCATCCACCTATCCTTCCATCCATCCACCTATCCGTCCACCCACCCACCCATCCACTCATCCACCCACCATCCATCCACACACTGATCCATTCATCCACCCCTCTATCCATTCTTCCATCGATCCAACATGTCTCTGTCAAGAATTGCAGCACCTGTTTACCAAGCAGTACTCGTCTCTCCGTGCTGGAGGTCAGGTTGCATTGGCCAACGTGACAGCCCCAGTCCCTGCTGTCTTGCAGCTAACATTGAGCAGGAAATTTAAACATGAATAAAGCCCAAGTGGTTATTTCATGATAGTGACAAGCCCTGCTGACATCACATACCGGCTACTATGAGGACACTCCAGACCAGCTTGTCAGGAACGGCTCCCTCAGGGGGGACGTGAAGGCTCAGCCTGAAGACTGAGCAGTGGCGGGCAGCAGAGTGGGGACGTGAAGGCTCAGCCTGAAGACTGAGCAGTGGCGGGCAGCAGAGTGGGGACGTGACACTCCTGAGGTTGGGAGCAGCTTGGCCGTCCCGGCAGCTGGGGTGTGTCCTGAGCCGGGAAGGGCGATGGGAGGGGGAGCCAGAAATGTAGGCAGGGCTGGTGACACCAACTCGGGGGCTCTGGGGAGGGAGGGGACTTGCTGCAGGTGGCGACTGAGTGGCCTCTTCTGGTGGAGGAAGGAAAGGGCCAGGCCCCCAGGCCCACCCGAGGCATCTGGACTCAATCAGGCAGGCCCTAGTGAGCCATGGGTGGCGTTTGGGCAGGAATAGACACACCTGCCCTGACGAGCAGTGGTCTTTTTGCAGAGGGTGACTCAAAGAATGTGGCAGAACCTGGAAGGGGACAGCAGAGGCACTTCCAATAAAGCAGCGACAGGCAGGTAGGTGGAGGCATGTACGAGTGGGTGGATGGGCGGGCAGCGCCGGCAGGCGTCCTGGGCGGCTTTATACCACGTTGGCCAGCGGGAGGGTGAGGGCAGGGCTCCCCCTGCCCGTAGGACTGTTCAGTCCCCTATGCGATACGTCCTCGTTTAGCATGTCCGTAGGTTCTTGGAAACTGTGACTTTAAGCAGAACAACCATACTGTATCAAAAAGCCAATTTTACCGCAGGCTAACTGGCATGAACAAGAGTTAAATTTGCCTAAAGTCACAGTTTCCAAGAACCTTTCCAGAGGCTAAGTGAGGACTTAGCGTCATTCTGTCATTGCAAACAGAACGCACACACGGAACCTTGTGTGTGCCCAGAGGCGGAAGTGTCTCTGTACCCTCTGGACCTAAACCCAAGAGTCGATGAGGTGGAAACTTTCCGTTCCTTTGCCTTGAAGTCTCTGACGCCCCCTGACACCTGGTGTGTCTGTCCCCACCTCTGTCACACAGCTCTGTGTGGGGCCCACTGTCTGATAGGCGTGGCGCCAGCTACCCGGTTGCTCCGCAGTCGTCCGTGGGTGTCTGCCGTAAGCCAGGTGTTGTTCTGGGGGAGCCAGATGGAGGCCCCGGGGTGGGGACAGGAAGTGGCCAGGAGGCTGGCTCCAGAGAAGGCTCCCAGGTGAGGCCGTGGCTCTGCCCTCAGGTGCCCCCAGAGGCCAGACGCAGGTGCCTGCAAAGGGCGGTGGGGTCACAGTGACCCGAGGGTCTCGGCCCCTAAACCTGGAAGAAACCCCACCAGCCCCAGGCCCTTAGAAGCAAGAGATCCCCCCCCCACCGCCGTGTCCGCGAAAGGCAAATGTCAGACTTTACGTCCCAGAATACCCAGGATGAGTCCCCCAGGGAAATCTGGAGCCCGTGAGGACTGATGCCAGCATGTCTATTGCCTGCCGATGACAGGACCCATCCCTGGACTGTGACCATCTAACAGGGCTGGGCGGGGCCTCGGGGGACGAGGAGACCTTCAGAGGCAGCCTAGCGTGAGGCTAGACTAGCTGGGTTTAAATTCTCACACACCACTGTGTGACCTTAAGCAGGTGACTTCAGCCCTCCAAGCCTCAGTTTCCTCATCTGTAAAATGGTAGTGCTGGGGAGAAGTGCGTCAGGAACCAAGTACTGTGACACCCCGTAAAGACTTGGCAGCGAGTTAAGAATTTAATCTCAGTGGAAACCGGCCTCTTTCTGGTGTTTGGGGGGAGGAAGGTTGTAGATTTCTGCCCCCAGGCTCTGCTCCTGTGGCGACCCCTGTTCATTCCTTCTTTGCTTCCCTTTCAGCAGGTTTTCAGGGCCACTCCTCCACTTTCTGCTAAGCTTGGGAAACAGTCAGGGAAACAGGCTGGCACCCAAGGTCTACGTTCGGCCCAGAGACAGGACACCCGTCCCAATCCCACGGGGCCTTCCTGGCTGCTGACTCTGTGGGAGCCACTTCACAGCACTGGGCCCCTGTTTTACCATCCTGGACAAAAGGCCCTGCAGCTCCTCGAGATCTTTCACCAAAAAAAAGAAGCTGCTGCCTGAGGGAGCAGGTTTGAAGCCCCTGTGTAAGACAGTTCCACATCCGGGTATTTTGTGTGGATTCCTCCCGAGTCTGGCTTTGAGAGGCATGCACCCACCCTGAATGTTCTCAGAATAGCCTTGGCCTTGGGGACATGGAAATGAACTTGCCAGTGCGTGACTCACAGCTTTAGCCACCTAAGGATCTCAAGTAGGATGTGCCCAAGCCCCAATGTTAGCAGAAGGTGGGAGGCGGTTATAGAACAATAAAAACTATGAAAGGAGACGTTCAGTCCCTAGCGTCTTGTAACACTCTGTCACTGTTTAATCTGGGGTGGGAGGAGGTGTCAGCTCAGCTCTGCTTCTGTAACCAGGAGCACCCGGGCCACACGCGCCCCGTGTCAGGGCGGATCCCTCCGAGGCAGACTCCGAGAAGGAGATTTGCTGAGAGCCATGACCAGGGAGGTTCCTGGATAAAAGCAGCTGGGGAGTGGGGAGGTGGGACAGGAGGAAAAGCCGTCAGACAAGGGTGGGGTGGCAGGGTCCACGAGGGTGCCTTTGGTGCATGCCCTCTGGGGTCCTAGAGGCAGCCCAGGTCCCACCCAGGCCGGCGAGGGAGCCGCAGTGTTTATAATGCAGCCAGCACCATTGTGGGGGCAAGGGCTGCCCCTTTGGGGGGGGGCTGTCAACTCCAGGGGGACCTAAGAGGGTGTGGGCGGAGCCCTGAGGGCATCTGTGACATAGTCCAGATGGCAACAGGGTCTGGAACGTGGACACACAGACATGCACCTGTCTCCTTAGGCTGGGGTGGATGATTAAACTCAACCAATAACCTTCTGCTCAAAACAGCCCCGTGGCGATAGGTACCAATCGTTTGACGGGACTCAGCCTTTTTAATTCCAAAACGGGCTTGTGCGGAAGCAACACCGAGTACCCACATTTCAACACCCCGCCCCGTGCACCGCCCGCCCACCCACCCTCCCACCGGAGCACACGCTCTTTCTCCCCGTAAAATCCACATTGTCTGGGAAAACACCCCAGTCAGGATTAAGGTGCAGACCGATGTCTGAGAGCCCCCTTTCGTCGTTTCTGAGCAGGGGCACATTTGTGCTACTCAAGAATCATTTTCTTCATGATTTTGGGGTCTGGGTATTGGGAGCAACATGAGAAATAAATAGCTGCGTGACTCATGTGAAAGTCACATGCGGGGAGCGTTCGTCACACCGCCTGGGGGCGGTGACCTCCACCGTGATGGGGAGAGAGACGACTCTGCCCGAGAACAGCGAGTTCTGCTAGAGACAGACACGGTTCCACTTTGACCAGCGCGGGTTCCAGGCGGGAGTCCTGCTACGGGATGCGTGCGCGTGAGCTCCGTGGGCAAGCACGGGGTCGCAGCCGGGGTCACTCGGAAACCACGGGTGCCCCCCCCCAGATGGACGGCCACCACACTGGCCTGGAGTTGGCCGGAGCTCCTGGGAGTTCCTCGGGGCTGAGGACAGAGGGTCCAGAGGACTGCCCCCGCCCCATGGCCACACACGGTGGAAGCAGAGACTCGAGTGGGCCTGGCAACTTCTGTGCATCTCCCGGACGAGGAAACCGAGGGTCTCAGAGTTCTTAAAGGACTCGCCCAGGGCCGGGCGTGGTGGCTCACGCCTTTAATCCTAGCATTCTGGGAGGATGAGGCGGGTGGATCGTTTGAGTTCAGGAGTTTGAAACCAGCCTGAGCAAGATCGAGACCCTGTCTGTACTATAAATAGAAAGAAATTAATTGGCCAACTAAAAATATATACAGAAAAAATTAGCCGGGCATGGTGGCGCATGCCTGTAGTCCCAGCTACTCGGGAGGCTGAGGCAGGAGGATCGCTTGAGCCCAAGAGTCTGAGGTTGCTGTGAGCTAGGCTGACTCCAAGGCACTCACTCTAGCCTGGGCAACAAAGTGAGACTCTGTCTCAAAAAAAAAAAAAAAGGACTTGCCCAAAGTCATGGAGCCAGGGAGAGCCCCACTTGTCCGGCCTGTCAGAACGGAGTCCCTGTGACAACAGAGGTCCAGAGGGCACCCCGGCAGAGGGTTCCGGGGTCAAGGGCAGGGTCGAGCCCAGCCCTGCTTCCTGGGGGCTGCCCCTTAGCTGGGCTGGAGAGGAGGCTGGAGACGACAGGTCCACCTGGTTCCAATCCTGGGCAGGTATGCGCCCAGCCTCTGCGGAATGAGCACAGGAAGAGGAGCTGCCTTTCCGAGTTGCTGAGGCCAGGCGGGGGATGAGCATGAGATGCCACATAGTAAGTGCTCAATAAATGGGCATTAATTATTAGCCTGGCACGGTACAAGCTAATTCCCTTAATCCTCACAAAACCTGAAAAATTTGGCATGAACATCTGCATTATCCAGCTGTGAGAAATTCAGCCTCAGAGAGATCAAGCAAGTTGCCCAGGATCACATGGTAGAGCCCAGCGAGCACAGGGTAGAGCTGAGCTTTGAGCCCAGGGCAGCTGACACCCGTCTAGATGGGCTTGACCTGCTCTGTGCCCCTCGGCAAGTTATGGAACATGCCCGAGCCTTGGGGGCCACATTTCTCACACGTCAACAAGAGCTCCAACCTCACAGGGTTCTTGTGAACTTAATCAAGATCGTTTGGAACTGAGTGAATTGTCACTTGATAAGATACAAATGCCAGCGTGGGAAGGTGGTCACGTACTGCCACAGGGTGGAGACTCGGAGGAAAGGAAGACCTGCTTTCTGCCCTGGGGAGCCCGCAGTCTTTGAGGGAGTCAGAGGAACAACCAGGGGGAAGGTCTCATGTTGGGGACACGCCTGGGACCAGGGGCTAGGGGCACCGAAGGAGCCTGGACAGGGAGGCCAAGCCCAGTTGGGGGCAGAGAGAGGGACAGTCAGAGGAGGCTTCCTGGAAGTGGTGACATGGGAATGTGGTCATAATGTCTGAACATTAATGTCCCAGGAACATTTGCATCTCGGGGGGACCGACCGCTCTCCCTGTGTGGTTTAAGCTGGAGCGTCTCAACCTGGGCACTAACGACATCGGGGGCAGGATCCTTCTGTGTGGCGGGGCCTGTCCTGTGCATGGTAGGATGCTGAGCAGCAGCCCTGGCCTCTACCCCTAGGTGCCAGTAGCACCCTCCCCCCAAGTTTGACAACCACAAATGTGACCTTGCCAAAGTCCCCCGGGGCACCATTGTCCCTTGAGAACTTCTGGTGGAAGCCCAGCGAATCTCCACTTTGTATTATTTCAGGAACCAGCGAGTCCCCGGAGCAGTCTCCCTGGGGCTCAGGGTCATTAACTCTCCCACTCACCTGTTACTCACGCCCCTGCATCCTCCCGGGCAATGTTCTCTGGAGCCAACCACCTTTTCTCATCAAATCCCAGATGCCAGTTTTTTTAACCCTTCGACATTCCTGAAGTCAGGCGTGTCGCAGCCGCTGTCCGCCAGGCCCCAGGCACGACGGCGGCTTTGCTGCCGTACCCATGCATGTCCCAACGTGCAGGTCGGCTGCCAGCAGCTTGGCGGAAACTTCCAGAAACAACAGAGGACCGATCTTTTTGGAAATTCTGCCTCACCAGCGCTCCCAGGAAGACGTTCTAGGAAACATCTTATCTCATTTATCACACCTGTGTTTTTTCTTTGAGGTATGCATAAGAAAGATACATGATAAAGAAATCAACATCTACATAAGTCTAAAAGAGGTCTTTAATGAGTTCAAAATAAAAAGATGAAAGCGTTACATCAGCCTAGTTGGCAGTGCTTTTTCTTCTGATCGTATATCGAGTTACACCTGAGTCATGGTCTGTGCCACCTGTCACTATTCCCAGCTGAGACACCAAGGGGGATGGCCCCCTAGAAATGGACCCTGCCTGCGCGGTGTCCACTCTCGAGTGGGAAAGGTATGTGGGGGCAGGGACTTGACCCTCAGCCCACCAATTCCCAGGGAGCTCGAGAGGCTCCGCCCTCTCCTGTCCCTGCATTTAGGGGCAGACACGGATGGATGGCTGATTGCAGCCAGGTGATGTGTGCCTCACCTGTCTGGGATACACCTGTATTTCTTGGCTTTGACCCTAGAGCGGTTTCCCTTCCGAGCTGTCACAGCCCTCCCTTGGACCCCACCGGCTTGGAAACCGGTGGCAGTGCTTCTCCTCAGCGCTGAAATCTGAGCAGACTTCGGCTGCCCGGGGAAAACGGAGAGCTCCGGACCGCCGCTGAGCCCCCACGGCAGCCCTGCTGCTGGTCCAGCTGTGCACCCCCGGACAAAGAGCTTAGCCTCTCTGAGCCCCAGTTTCCGCTGCTTCGAAATGGGGCTAGCACCTGCCGTGCCTTCCATAGGACCAGAGGGGATGAGGGCATGAAAATGGTCCTGATCTCTGTGTGGGAAATCTTCCTCCACCTGCACTGTGCCTAGTGGCTCCCCACCCTCATGGTCAGGATGGTGAAAACAGCACTTTCCTCCCACTTCTGCCTGTTATGGAATTAAGTCAAATCCTGACAGTGAGGCTTGTGGCCTAGGGCCTGGCACTCAGAAAATGCAGCCAAACATAGTCGTGATGTGCTATTGTGTGAACAGAGGGCATGGGGCTTGGGGCCGGTGGGGAAGCCGCCTTTTATGAGCAGCAGGAGGAAGAACAAGGAAAGAGACAGAAGCCACCGTCTGGGTTTTCTTTGGTTTCCCAGCCACGTTGACGGTTTTCTAGGACTTCCTTCCAATTGATAAGAGACGTGGCTACCCTCCTGTACTACCAGGTTCAAGGCAAGGACTCTGTCACCCCTGGTAGCCAGCTGCCCCTGACTTTGGCTTAGGCTAGCACGCATGGGCTTCTGTTACCTGCAACCGAAACCAAAGCAAACCACCAAACACACACTGACTGAGACGGTCTGGCAGGCCGAAGGCCCCAGGGGCTCTGTTGGAGACACTTAGGATCTGGCTGCCAGCGACTCCTGCCCCAGACCCGGTCACATGTAAAGAAAAACCCAGTGGGCCCCGGAAGCTCCTAGGCAGCCGTCCTGCCTGTGACTGCCAAGGGACCTTCCCGTCCCACCCGCCCCGCGCTCCACACCCATGCCTCCTGCTCCCAGAGCTCCACGCCGGACCCAGGCACCTGATGAGCAGGTGCCTTGGGACTGGCAACACCCTGCACGTCGAGGCTGGGTAATCACAGCTTCGCTTGTTACTGCCAGGCTCGGGGCTACGCGGTGACTTCGACCGTCTCAGCAGCCCTGTTGGAAAGACACCACCATCCCCACCAACAGCGGAAGGAACTGAGGCTCAGATCTTGTCACAAGCCAGTGCCTCACTCAGGTCAGTAAGTAGGGGGAGCCAGGCCTTTGTTTGTTTCTTGCATGAAATAAAGAAGATTTACTATTAGCATTCTAAAATATAAACAAATCACAGAACATGATGTGACGGGTCTCTCTGTACTTCTCCCCCAGACGCTGAAATCCTTCCAACATTCTAGCCACCACGCTCCGACTTGGCCCCGAAGACCCACGGATAAGCCGAAGCTCCAGGGCTCCAGGGAGCAGCTCCCAGCCGTGTAGCTCACACACGGGCCCCAGGACCCCTCCCCAAGGCAGGTCCCAGCGGCGGGACCCTGCGAGCAATGACAGCCCCCATAGTGGGCACCGCTGCCAGTCTACCAGGTGCCTTTGTGGGGGCGGGGAAAGGGTGCCCCTTCCTCTGTCTCAGCATATGCAAATGTGCAAAGGTGTGAGTGGCACTCCCTGGAGCTCCACCCGCTCTGCCCAGGCCCAGCTGCCAGCCCTTCACGGGCTTCTTCCCAGCCAGGCAGTTCTGTGTCACCTTCCTGACAACTGGGAGGCGTGTCTTTTTGATCCCCCTTAGGAGGTGAGAGGCCAACGCCCAGAGGGAAGATGCATGGCTGAGGTCTAAATGTGGGCCTGGGAGCTCAGCCCCACCTCAGGGACCGAGGGGACGCCAGGCCCTGTCTGAGGACTGGCAGAGGGTGCCTCCGAGGGCGTTGCCTCCCAGCCTGCCCAGGCAAGCTCACTACCATTTCCTGTCCTCGGCTCAGCACCAGCCACGAGCCCTGGATATTGTATAACAGCGTCTCTCCCAGAACAGCGTCTCCACCCTCCCCCAGCAAGACACTTTTGCCTTCTCCGTCCTGGCTCTGTGGCATCTCTTACCCGAGCCTCACTGACACGTCCCCTCTGTGTCACCGCTGTGCCTGCACAGTGACCTTGTAACATATGCCATGTGGTTTTGCTCCTTCGTCTCTGGACTGAGCTCCCGGAGGGCAGAGACCCTGTCACATAGTAGGTGCCCAACCCGTGACTGTTCAATCAGTGAGTGATCAAAGGGATGAGGTTGAGTCTGCCTTCCCAAGTAGGCTGAGAGCTCCTGGGGAGGGACCTCAGAGCCACGCTCACCCTCATCTGTCCCCCACCTTTGTGCCTAGCCGCAGGGGACAGTCGAAACAGGTGTGTGGATGGATGATGGGTGGATGGATGGATGGATGGTGGGTGGATGGATGGATGGATGGTGGGTGGATGGATGGATGGATGGATGATCCAAAGGATGGATGATGGATAGATGGATGATGGATGATGGATGGATGGATGGAGGATGGATGGATAGATGGAGGATGGATGGATGATGGATGGATGGATGGATGGATGATGGATGGATGGAGGATGGATGGAGGATAGATAGATGGAGGATGGATGGACGATGGATGGATGGATGATGGATAGATGGATGATGGATGGATGGATAGATGATCCAAAGATGGATGATGGATGGATGGATGGTGGATGGATGGATGGATGGATGGATGGATGATCCAAAGGATGGATGATGGATAGATGGATGGATGGATGATGTCCGGATGGATGGATGATGGATGGATGGAGGATGGATGGAGGATGGATAGATGGAGGATGGATGGATGGATGGATGATGGATGGATGGAGGATGGATGGATGATAGATGGATGGACAGTGGATGGATGGGTGATGGATAGATGGATGATGGATGGATGGATAGATGATCCAAAGATGGATGATGGATGGATGGATGATGGATGGATGGATGGATGGATGATGGATGGATGATTGGATGAATGGTGGATGGATGGGTGGATGGATGGATGGATGGATGGATGGATGATGGATGGATGGATGGGTGAGTCTACCTGGAGGCCGTGAAGCCTGATAGCCAGCAGCGCCGGTTCTGGGATCAGACCCCCGTGACACAAACCAGGCTCCTCCTCCTCTAGCCGTGTGGCTGTGGTCAAGCTACTCAACCCCTGTGCACCTGGGCTGCGTCTCAGGCTGGGTTCCCAGAAGCAGGTCCTGAGACAAACACGCATGTGCAAGTGACTTATTAAGGAAGTGCCCCCGGCAGACACCGGGAAGGGGCTGCGGGAACTGGGGACGGTGCAGTTCCAGGCCAAGTACCGGGCTCGGCCGACCCTACGGGGAGCCCTGGAGCAGGGCTCTGCTGCCTCGCACTGGCCCGTCCTGGCCAAGGGACGCCCTGGCCTAGAGACACCCTGGAGGGGAGGACAGTTCCAGGTACTCCTGGTCTCGCACTTCCAAGCAAAGTGGCCCAGCAGCCCAGATCTGGACGTGCTGGGTGTCCGAGAGGAGGCCACCACCCGCACCCAGGGAGGGGAGCACAAAACCTGGGTGAAGGTGGTGGCGACCTGGGCAGGGCACCACATGGTTGCTGTCATTTTCTCCTCTGTGAGATGAGGACGCTGAGCGCAAACCAGGCGTTTGTTATGAGAAGGATTAAGCGAGGGCAACTGCTCGCAGAGCAGAGTGCCAGGTCAGCGATGCCATTCGCTAGAACTGAGTCACTCCCGCCCTGCCACGCTCGCAGGCGGGAGCGAGCCAGCCTCCCCACCGGTTCAACCGGCTGCACCGAGCCTGCCCATCACCACCCAGATTGGCAGGTGTGTCTTTGTGTCCAGGCTGCCTGGTAAAAGTGACAGCTGGGGTCGGTGCAGTGGTTCACACCTGTAATCCTAGCACTATGGGAGGTCGAGGCGGGTGGATTGCTCAAGGTCAGGAGTTCGAGACCAGCCTGAGCAAGAGCAAGACCTCATCTCTACTACAAATAGAAATTAATTGGCCAACTAAAAATATATAGAAAAAATTAGCCGGGCATGGTGTATAGTCCCAGCTACTCGGGAGGCTGGGGCAGGAGGATTGTTTGAGCCCAGGAGTTTGAAGTTGCTATGAGCTATGATGATGCTACGGCACTCTAGCCCTGGCAACAGAGTGAGACTCTGTCTCAAAAATAAAAAAAAGTGACAGGCGGACCCGAGGCCAGGAGGACACTGACTCTGAGTACGCGGCCGCAGCACCCAGTCTGTGGCCCTGGGAGCACCCCGTCTGCCGCAGGGGCCTGCGGGCGCTTGGACGGGGTCGCTGTCCCTGGGTCTCAGCTCCTGTCTGGTTCACCGTGGCCGAGGTGCCCCGTGGCCTCTGGCCAGGGCGCTCTTACTCCATCAGTCCACAAGATTCTAGCGTGGTGCTGGGAGTAAACACGAAACATAACGGGTGGCCCCCGCGCCCTGGCAGAGCTGCCGGGCCAGTGCGGGCACGGGGAGTAAACGAAGGAACGGGCGAAGTCGGTGGACAGAAGAGCTTTGGGGGCAAACCAAACAGAATGGGGCAGGGAGAGGGACAGAGGTGGGTACCGCTGCTTAGTTCTTAACCTTTTTAGTCTGAAATAATTTCAGTCTCACAGGAATCGACCAAGATTGTCAGAGAGGTCCTGGGTCACCCCCACTCTGTTTCCCCCGTGGTCACCTCTCAAGTGCCCGTCAGAGCCGGCATCGGCGCCGTCGCCGTGCAGGTGCAGCCGGGCCCTGGTATCCACGGGGACGTCCCGGCAGCAACGTGTCACCCCTCCCGGGAAGTGGGCAGCTGGACGCGCTTCTGAGTCGTTCCGTCCCGTGTGCGCACTCACGCAGCTGCCCCACGACCGGGACAGAGAGCCGCTGCATCACGCCAGGGGTGCCTGGTGCTACCCCTGTGGTCACACCCACGCCACCCCTAACCCCTGCGTCCACGGGTCCGTCCTCTGTCTCCACAGTGTTGTCATTCCGGGAATGTCATATGGCTGGAAGCACATGGCGTGCAACCTTGAGCTCTGCATGGAGCCTTCGTCAGAGTCCCCACGTCTGTGCAGCCCCTCTCCCTCCCCTCTGCGCCTCCACTCGGCCCCTCCCTCTCCTTGACCCCTGAAAGCTCCAGGGTGCGTTTCCAAAGAAACAGGAACGTTCTCTTACTTAAGGAGAGTGATGAAAACCAGGGAGCCCACATCAACACAATGCTATTGTCTACAGGCCTTACTCACACCCACCGACTGTCCCCTGACGTCCTCCGAAGCAAAACACAAAGTCATGTATTTCTAGTCCGGCTCTGATCCAGGATCACAGGCTGCACGTGACCGTCATCACTCCTTAGGGTCCTGTGCCTGGAGCATCTGCGGCCAGCCCCCCACTTTCCCGCCGTGGACATCCCCGGAGAGCACAGGCCAGGCATCTGCCGGGCTGTCCCCCATGTGGGCGTGAGCTCACGTCACAGTGACATCCAGGTGAAGCTTTTTGGCAGGAACACCCCAGAAGCGACATTGTGCCTCTGTGCACCATATTGGGGGCATGTGATGCCACTTGTCCCGTTCCTGGTGATGGCATCACTGATCCCTTGGATGACTCGGTGTCTGCCCGGTTTCTCCACTGTCAGGGGAGGTTTCCCCTTGGTGCCATTAACAAGTCTCTTGTGGGGATGTGCTTTGAGACCTTCCAAACATCCAGTTTCTCGTTGCACTTTCACCTGTTTTGTTTTAAGAGAACTTTTCACTGAGGCGAAACTCGTCTAGGGAAAAGAAAAGCACACAGGCTGCACGTTCCGTTCAGTGGAGTGTGACAACGCGAACGCACAGGCGCGGCAGCAGGAGGGGCCCGTTAGTCGGGGCGCTCAGGGCCTGGATGGAGGGAGGGTCAGTCCCGTGAACAGCTGGGGGCAGAGTGTGCCTGGCCCAGGGGCCCTTGAAGTTCCACAGCCCGGAGGCAGGACTGAGCTGCCAGCAGCCAGGAGGCAGGAGGCGGGGCTGGCAGCTGGGGCCAGGACAAGGAATCTGATGTCCCTCCAGGTCCTCCAGAGGCGATCCCAGGAAAGAGTGGGAACAGTGCAGGGGTGGGGAGTAAGAGAGGGAGGGAAACTGCGCAGGGGTGGGGAGGTGGAACGGGCCCGAGGGCTGTCCCCTCCCGGTGTGGCAGCTGGGGCGTTTGCTCAACTCGGGTCAGTCCAGGCAGAGTGGGGGAGGACAGTAACCCTTCTGTTAACATCTCTGGCCCAGGTGCCCAAACAACATCCCTTAAGAGGAGAGCCCGGGTGTCCGCAGTGAGCAGCCTTTGTTGGAAGGCGAGCAGGGCATGAGCAACAGCTCCTGTTCTAGGAGGCCGTGGAGGCTCTAAACGGGGGAGGGACACGCTCTGTGTCACCGAGAGTCAACTGTGGGGGGAGACCCACCTCCCTGTGCCCTGGCTTGGGGGTTCCAAGCCCCCCCGAATTCCTGAGCCCTAGGGAACTGAGTCTGGGACAGGCTGCACCAACCCAGGGGAGAGGAGGGTCCGGCCGGAGAACCCCCCCTCCCCGTCTGTCGCTGCTCCATTTCTAATAGCCGCGGTACAGAGAACTGTCCTCACGCCCTGGGGCACAGCTTCACGCGGGAGCCCTCGGGGCTTGCCAAGGGAGAAACGAAGAACTTTGAACTCTGCGTTGTATCAAAAAGCCAACAGGGATTTCTAGCACTTTGGGAGGCCTGGAGTTGAAGACCAGCCTGGGCAACCTAGTGAGACCCAAGTCTCTACAAAAATTTGACAATTAGCTGGGCATGGTGGTGCACGCCTATAGTCCCAGCTACTCTGGAGGCTGAGGCAAGAGGATCGCTAGAGCCCAGGAGCTGCACTCCAGCCTGGACAACACGGTGAGACCCCATCTCAAACCAAAAGGGAAAAAAGCCAATAGAAATCAGATATTTAATTTACGAACAGCTTGTTTTCCTAGCCAGAAGCATTCATTCCTTCTCCATTCAACAAATACAAATTCAGTGCTTGCTTCTAAAATGTTATTTTTATTGAGATAAAACTTGCACAGCATAAAATTCACCATTTCAAAGTGCGATTCAGTGGGTTTTAGTATATCCACAAGGCTGTGCAACTATTCCCTTTAATTCCAGAACATTCCAATTCCAGAATATTGTCATCACCCGAAAAAGAGAGTCCGCACCTCCAGGTTTCCCCTCCAGCCCTGCCTGTGGCGACCACTCTGCTTTCTGTCTCTACGCCTTTGCTGTTCGGAACAGCCTGTATAGACGGAGTACACGGCATGCGGCCTTTGGCGACCACCTTCTCTGGCCCAGCATGGTACCTTCAAAGCTCCTCTGTGCCGTAGCATGGAGTAGCGCTGCGTCCCTTTCTGAGCCAAGTAACGTCCCGTCGTGCGGGTGGCCCACGTGTCGTTCATCGTTCACCGTTGGTGGACATTTGGGCTCCTTGCGCTCGATGCTGCTTCTTAAACTCCTCACGTGCCACCACGATGGGGTCCCCTGCTGGGGACCTCACCTGGTCGGGCAGCAGGAGGGCCTCTCGGGGGAAGCGGCAGTTCTGTTAAAACTGAGTGCGGTGAGCAGCAGTCAGCAGGCTGGGAGTCGAGGGGGTGCAGGGGGGCCCAGGGTGTGCTCCTGACCCAGGGGACAGGTCGGGCAGGGGCTGGCAGGAGGGCGTGTGCACCAGGGCCGGGAGAGGGAAGGGGGTGTGGGGTGGCCGGAGTGGACGGATGGGAAGAGAGCCAGGGGCCAGGGCTTAGGGGACGGGATCTTGACTTAGAAGAGGTGACACATTCAGGGGTGAGTTTTAGGGTGCCAGGACATCCGGTGCTAAAACTGGAACCATCTCAGCCAGACAAGGCTGGCCGGTCACCTTCGTGCGTGACCGTGGTGGGGAGCCCAATCTGGGGAGTTTACACGTACATGGAAGGTCTTGGGCCTCTCTGCTTCAGACTGAAATTCCCTTGACCCTGAGTGACAGGTCTGGGCTGCTTTGGGATTTGTGGATAGAGAGTGAATTTCACATCCTAAGAGGGAGTCAAATTTCCAACTTCATGGCATGCTGGGAAAGGCCAAGCTACAGCATTGAAAAGGCCAGTGGTTGTCACGGTCTGGGCAGGGGGCACGGTCTGGGCAGGGGGCAGGTCTGACGAGGGCAGTGCAGCTGTCCCGTGCAACACCGCGAGGGTGGACACGTGTCACTGTGCGCTTGTCCAAACCCGCAGAACGGCAGCTTCAAGAGCGAATGCTGGTGTAAACAGTGGACTTTATTAATAACAATGTATCAGTGTCTGTTCATGGAACTTGCTGCTACTGCGAGGGACGACGAGGGACGTCGTCGTAGGGGAACTGTCTGTGATTTCTGTGCCACTTGTCTAGCAATCTAAGACTGCCCTACGATATAAAATCTATTTCAAAAAGGATTCAGTTTATACTCAACAAATGCCATTGTGTGTGGTAGACAAACGTCCCACCAGACACCTATCTATTGGCCTGGGGAGAACTGTGGGCAGAGATCTTGGAGGAATGAATAGATAAGATCTTGCCCTTCAGGAATCCTGAAGTCAAGCCTTTGTCTATCTGTGTCTTTGTTTTATCCGCCTCCCCACCCTACTCTTCTCTCTGCACAGGGAGATCTCTTTCAGCCATACCACCACCTTCTAGAAGGTTCCACAACTTCCCCCTAACCCAAGTCATTCCCTCTTCACCTGAAAATCCCTTGGTACATTCAGTTTATTCACAAGCCAGGTGCGACGACTGTCAGCGAGTGCTTGGGGTTTGATGAGGAGGGTTCCCAGACCTGTCCCGGCCAAGGGGAAATGTCGCCTGGTGACATTGCTCCAACAGTGATGCCGGCTGCGGGCAAAGGAAGCGGGAGGAGAGAACAGAGGCGCCTGTGCTGCGTGTCTACCTCTTGGAACTTAGCAAGTCGCAAGGCACCTGGCACCACCTGCACAGGTCTGCAGCTTGGCCCTCCCGGTGGATGGAGCCCCTTGGAAACCCGGCAGTGCCCACAGCTGGAGGAGGCTCTCAGCCTGGGTGGCCGGGCAGTTAGCAAACGGTGGCCGAGGGGAGGTGACAGGGATAGTGCCGGGGAGCAGGCTGTGTGCGAGCGCATGTGCTGACCGTAGTTTTGGTGCAAATGCACGGATCAGTTCACGTGACAGGTTTCGCTGTGTGGCCCTGCTGAGCACGTTTCCACCCGGGGCCTGGGCTCTGGCCCTTCCTGCCTCTGCCTCTTCCAGCTCCGGCGGCTGCCAGCATTCTCTGGTCTTGTGGCCGCATCGTCCCAGTCTCTGCCTCCATCTTCACGTTTCCTTCGTGAATTTAGAGCCTACCCAGTTAGTCCAGGATGATTTCATCTCAAGATCCTTAACTTAATTATATCTATAAAGATCCTTTTCCCAGATAAGCAGGTCACATGCACAGTTTCCAGGGGTTAGGACATGGACATACCCTTTTGGGGGCGGGCCATTTTTCAACCCATGACACGTACTGCCTGACTTTGGATCACGCATGGATTTATCTGCACAAGAAACACAAGAAAGCAGGGATACAGTCTGCTGTGTTTACAGCTCTAGCTCCGGTGCCACGTGCCAGGTGCTTAAAAATATTTGTTGAGGCCAGGTGCATTGGCTCATGCCTATAATTCCCTGGTGCCGAATCTAAAAGACACAGGTGACCAGGTGTGGTGACTCACGCCTCTAATCCCAGCATTCTGGGAGGCCAAGGTGGGAGGATCGCTTGAGCTCAGGAATTCAAGACCAGCCTGAGCAAGAGCATAGACCCAGTCTCTACTAAAAGTAGAAAAATTAGCCAGGTGTGGTGGCACGTGTCTGTAGCCCCAGTTACCTGGGAGGCTGAGGCAGGAGGATCGCTGGAGCCCAGGAGTTTGAGATTGCAGTGAGCTACGACGATGCCACTGCACTCCAGCCTGGGCAATACAGTGAGACCCTGTCTCAAAAAACAAACAAAATATTGTTGAATAAATGAAATGGTTTTACCTTTCAAAGTCCCGATTTGTTCATCTGTAAAACGATTATATTATTGCCTGCGTGCACAGCCACTAAAAAGCAAATAGAATTGAGGGTTTATGTGAGGAGGCATAACTTCAAACTAATTTCCAAAATTAGAAAAAAATTATATAAAATATGCCTTTGTACAATATACTCTTTCCAAAAAGGATGCCTTTAATGCCAACCTTGACTTGTGAGATTTTTTACCAGATAAACTTCAGGTGTCTTGAGGTTGAGTCAGGACTTCCCGACAGGCGCGTTGTTGGGAGGTGCTTTGTGGGCAATGAAAAGCTGCCACTTTCACATGGAGAGTGAATGGGAGTCGCAGAGCGTGACCTCATTGTTCCAGGTGCCCAGAGCAGACATTTCCAGAAAGGCTGGATGCCTTAGCGTGGGTCCCGCCCTTGATGCTCATCGCGGGCCAACATGGCAGGGTCATTCTCAGAGCTGCAAACCTCAGGAAGTCTGCCAGCCACCTGTCTGGGCTGAAGAGAGTCCCTGGGAGTGGGCTCTAGAACTTTCCAGGCTGAAGGCAGAAAAAAACAAACAAATGAAAAACTCTAAAAGGAAAAACATCTTGAAGTCAGTGGGGATGACCATGGGCTCCAAATCAAGTGACAGAGCTCAGAAAGGACGTTGAAAGCATACATAAATAGCATGTGTCACTGCTGGGGGGGATGGGCAACACAAAACAACAGGAAAAAAAAAGTTGTGGGCCGGTCACAGTGGCTCACGCCTGTGATCCTAACACTCTGGGAGGCCAAGGCGGGAGGATCTCTCAAGGTCAGGAGTTTGAAACCAGCCTGAGCAAGAGTGAGACCTTGTCTCCACTAAAATAGAAAGAAATTAATTGGCCAACTAAAAATATACAGAAAAAATTAGCCGGGCATGGTGGCACATGCCTTTAGTCCCAGCTACTGGGGAGGCTGAGGCAGGAGGATCGCTTGAGCCCAGGAGTTTGAGGTTGCTGTGAGCTAGGCTGGCGCCACGGCACTCTAGCCCAGGCAACAGAGTGAGACTCTGTCTCAAATAAATAAATAAATAAATAAAGTTGCGGGTAACTAGATTAGATGACTTAGCACATAAAAGGGAGCAAAGGTTAGAAAAATAAAAATGAAAATCACAATGAAATTCCTTTAAAGCTGTAAAAGGAAACCAAAAGAGACTGTATAACTATTTGTTCGGATTTCTGAAGTGCTTTCAGATAGTTCCCGATAGAACTTTGAATGAGATATGTATTCCAAAATCAAATAAAAAGGATATCAAGTAGCAGTGTGCTTAGAAGTCAGACTAATGGTAACATCGTAACAATGTAGACACAATGCATTTCCCTGTTATGGTGCAAATGATGTCAAGTTAGATTAATAATTTCAATAATCTGGTGTTTACAAGAGAGACACAGCCAATAAACACTTGGGGGCACACTTCGTGTTACAGGAACATCGTGTACCGTGATAAACATCGGGCAGGTACACAGTGATGAAGACAGACAAGTTCCCTCTCTCAGGGAACTTGGAGATGAAACAACAGCCACCACTAAGGTACCGGGTGTGGACCCTTAGACGGAAGGCATGGGGAAGAAACCCAGAGACGCCAACTCTACAAAGTGACATGGGAGGAATGCATTTTAACAAGACAGAGATGGCTCAATCAGTTACAAAAGTCATAATGAACAGGCAAATCACACGCACCAACCAACAGAGCAGCACAACACAAAAAGAAAAAATTCAGACACGCAAGGAAAATGGACAGGAAAGCGATCAGTGTGGGAAACTTTAAACTCTATCTTCTCTTCCCGCGTCAGATCAAGCAGTGGACATTCAATATGGACATGAACTCTGTAACTAGGAAGTCAGAATGAACAGATACAGAGCTCATTTACAAAGAATACACCTTTAAAATGCCCTTGCAGAGAAGAACACACCAACCTTTCTAGTGCCATTGAAATCTTTATATAAAACTTGCACACAAACCGGTCACTAAGGCCCACTCAATGAAGAAAGTTTAGCAGACGTGTGGAGACTACATTTTCTGATCACAGTGCAACACAATAAAAAATTGTACAAATTTAAGCCTAAGGGTGCCCATCCAGCTGCCTCTAACCACAGAGCTGATCTCTTTAGCTGCTCTCTCTGTGGTCCACTCCTTTTCTTTTTTTTTTTCTTTTTTTTTTTTTAATCCCACCAGGTCCAGGTGTTCTCACAATATACACCACCTGGCGTTCTCCTTCCTGGGCGCTCTGGGCTTCCTCAGACCTGGTGCATAAACCCAGGCCTTGACATGGCTGAGCTGAGGCCGTGGGGACCGGATGGCAGACGCTGGGCTGTCGGGGGGGGGGGGGGGGGGGGGCATTTGATTGACACATCCCTCCCTGCCCCAACTGCTGCACCATCTGCAGAAATGAAACCTTGGGAGAGCATGAAGTTCTAAGCCCACAAAGCATTCTCCTTCCGGGATCTAACACTATCTTAAAGTTACGGAATGCCAGTGGGAAAGGGCCTGAGAGAGAGCTGAGCCGAGTTCTCGTGGATCCTTGATATGAAGACTGGCATCCCCTGAGGCCCTGCCACGCCAGGTCCTGCTAGGAAGTGCCACCAGGTGTTCCACCTGTGCCAGCACCAGCTCAGCCCGCACAGGGGACCCTGGGGCTGGCTTCTGGGTATCTCCCCTTGGTTCCTCCAGAACACTCTCCGCCCTTCTCCTCTCTTCTCCTTTGGACTCTGGGCCCAGGAGGCTGCATCCATCCCTGGCTCCCCAGCCCTCTGGCTTCTGGTCGGAGCTGTTTCCGGTCACCGCAGTTCTCAGCTGCGCGGCTGCCCTCCCCAACGCTCTGCTCTCGCCTCCGGCTCTTCGGGCCTTGCATGGTTCCCAATCTTGGGTAACGGCGCAACCCCTTCCGGTTTCTCGACGCCCTGCCCACCCCTTTGCAATTAGTCTCTTTCCCACATTGTCCTCAAATCACTCAGTTTGGGGTGCTCTGTGTTTCCTGCCGGGACTGTGACTCATGCGAGCAGGTAGTGGCATCCCCGTTTTTATGGATGAGTAAACTGAGGTGGAGAGAGATGAAGAAGGTCACCCAAGATCACACATCTGAAAGGAACAGGTCTGGGATCCAAATCTGGACTCACACGGGGTTTTGCTTTTTCCACTATTCCTGCACCTGTTGAAACTGGCGGAGTAGGGGCAGTGTGATGGGGCCGCCTCGTTTGTTTCCTTAAAAGAGGAAGATGTGGAAGAGGCCAGAAGCGCCGCTAGAACTGCCCGGCCCTTGGGGAGCAGCTGGAGCAATATTCGCTCACAAGTGTCCACTCGGCTCCACGGGCAGAGGCAAGGCCACCTCCTGTAGTCCACAGGGAACTTTGCTCTAGATACGAGGAAACCAGGGCCCAGAGGAGTGGCCTGGCCTTCCCCAAAGCCACCCTGCTACGAGTGGTAGGTCTAGTTACAGGTTCTAGTCCCACCTGAACCCAAAGAAAGCCCTCACACTTTTCAACGCGGCTGGAAACTGTCTACACCGCACATTCACTCACATACTTCTGGAGCCATTTGAGCCCAGCAGCGTCCCAATGCTGATGCTGAGGGTGATGCCCACGGACCCGATGCTGGGCCCTGCCCCTGCCCTTGTGACACAATGCTGTCCCTTGAACCCTCTCGGTGTCCCAATCCCGATGCAGGATGTGCTGTCATGGTGGCCATTCTACAGATCAGCAAACTGAGGCCCAGAACATGTAAGAAACCTGCCCGAGGGCCCAGGTTAGCAAGCGCAGGAGCCCATTCTGAGATCGCCCGGGACCACCCAGAGGCCAAAGGCAGCGTGGTCCTCAAAGTCTCCTGCCCCGCGACTCACTCCCAGGCCCTGGAGGTGGGGTCTTAAGTTTCCCCTCCCCCTCAATGGCAGAGGAGGCAACTGAGGCTCAGAGAGGCCGCGTGACAGGCGCAGCTCGGTCTTGCCTGCCCCTGGCAGGTTGGTGTTGACCACCCTGGGCGCCTCCAGAGAGTCACCTGGGAGCTTGTGGAACACGCAGCTTCCTGGACGCCCCAGACCCAAAGACTCTGGGTGGGGTGGGGTGGGGAGAAGTCTGGGAATCCCGATGTTAAAATCCGAAAAACTGCCTGGGTCCCTTTGCGCCTCTGCCTCCCCTTCCAGGTGAGTCTTACGTTCCGGCAGGTCTGGGAAACCGCCCATGCTCTGAGGCGACGCTGCTGCCGCGGTCCCCAAGGGCCCCGGGGTCCCAGGCGAGCGCGCGGGGCGGGGCCAGGTGCGCAGAGCACCTCCCTACGCGCAGCCCCGCCCCGGGGGCGTGGCCTCACCTGCGGCGCGCAGGTAGGCAGCTGCCAGGTAACCCGCGTCCGGCCCAGGAGGCTTGGGCGCGCGCAGCCGGCCCGGGCCTCGCTGGGGACGGAGGGACGCAGGCAGGGCGGCCGCCGGCCCGACGGTGGCCTGGGCGCGCTCGCCATGGTGGAGAGACGCTTCTCCAAGTTCCTGCAGAAACTCGCCCTCCCGGGCGCCGGCCGCCAGTACCAGGCGCTGGGGAAGGACGACGAGGAAGCCTTGGTGAGTCTGGGCGGCGGGCGCGGCGCGTGCGACCCCACCCGCCCCGCGACCCGCCCTCCTCCCCTCGGCGGCGGCCCGGCTCTCCCGTCCGCCCCAGGCGGGGAGCTCGCCGCCGGGCCCCCCGCGCCGCGGCCCATTTCGCAGATGAGAAACTGAGGCCGAGAGGAGCACACAGCTTGAGAGGGAGGGGCCTCGCCAGGAGGACCCTAACTAACCTGGGCTTCTCTGACTCCAGGGAACTTACGTTTCTAGGTCTCCAGACCCAGGCAGTTTTATGGATTGTTTAAAACCTTACTTACACTGGGGGAAAAAAACGTAGATTGATGTTAAAAAAGAAGCAAAAAACACAGTTGCACAAATGTTTTAGCCATAACAGGTGAAGTCAAGGTTGAGAGCAGAGGGGCCTCCCAGCCTCACTTCGGCTTGGGTAGACACCACCGGGTTGAGTGTTGACTTTGCAACCTCAGGAGGCTCCGGGAAGAGCCAGTAGGATTCTAGGGGAGTGGGGGAGTTTATCGGGGGACACTCGGGCAAAGCTGTCAGAGCCCTTCCTGTCCCTCTGATTCCTGGAAGCCAGGGTTGACGGTCACCCGGCAACTCTCTCTTTAGCTTTGTCAACAGAGCCCCTTGCACAACTTAAGGTCAGGGAGCAGCGAATCCTGCAAAAGCATCTCTGCGTGCCAGAGGGCCCATGCAGTTTTGTTTTGTTCTCTCTCTTAAGCTTAATCAGTCATTAAAAAATAAAACCGAAATAGTCCCCCCGGGCTTGCTCGTGAGAAACATGACCTAGCCATGGCCTTTTGGCCAGCGAAGGGAAACTTCAAAACTTAATGGAAAAAAAAAATCAGCTGAAAAACACTTAAAATATAAAATCTTCCTCCCAAAGAATGCCGATCTTCGAGACGTTTCGGTTGTGCACTTCTTTAATAGTTAAGCATTTAAAAAGTAGTGTTTTATTTTGTCAGCACCAGTGTTGACACGAGAATTCTTACGTTAGGCTGGTGGACCGAAGGACCGTGCATCTAGCAGGTTTTGAATAATCTCTATTTTTCTGAAGCAGCGAGTGTTAACATTGATAGGATCTAGAGTTGAATCGCTGAGGTCCATTCTCCACTACATGCTGTGCGGTACGTCCTGTTACAGGAGTTTGAAGTTAGTTGGCCAACAGGGTTTGCCTTGCCTACAATACTGTGCCTATTGTTTTCTTTCCATCTTTTGATTTTTTTTTTGTTTTTTGCATCAGACTGGGTATTTTTCAAACACTCCTGATGTACAGTTGGTTCCAATCAGGTTTTATAGGATGTGCAGGTGTGCACAGATCCAGGTCTGCAGGTATCCAGGGCTGCAGGTGCAGGGGTGCAGAGGTGCAGGGGTGCGGGTGCAGGGGTGCAGAAACCCAAGTGGAGACGCTGGGGAGAGTTTGATCTCTGAGCCAGGTGGACTTCATTCCTCCAAAGCTGCTCAGAAGGGCCCTCAAAGGTCCCACGGGCCTTCCACCCTGTCTGTAGGCATGCTCGTCCACCTGGTTGCAGACTGGGTGCTCCCGGGAGCACCCTGAGGATGCATGGTGTGGGGCGTGACCGCAGTGGCGGGGAGGCCGGTGATGCCAGCAGCCGGGAGGCCAGCTGAGAAACAAGGTGTGCTGTCTCTAAGGTGGCCTTGTGCAAACCCAGGAAATGACAATAAAGATAAGTGGGAAGCAGAGGAGGGAGGGGGCGAGGCTGGGCGAGGCACCTGTTTCCTGCCAGCTCGGCTCACTCCCCGCACGCCTCCGTGCCCGCACCCTCTGATGCGAGCTGCTTCTCTCCCAAGAAGGTTTGGAGAGTGAGCGGTGTTTGTTCAGGTGATCATATCTACGGTAGCCGGAACTCCCTTTTACTGTTTGCCATGCCCTGGCCACCTGTGGTGGCCTCTCTGAGTGCCCCCCCCAGCCACTTTGCCCGTCACCCCAGGAATAATAATTATGACCGAGACCTTGCCGTGGCTTCTCCCAGCCTCCGACCTCCCAGGTGAGTGTTATCGCCATCCTGGGAGGCAGGAGGACGTGGACGCTCACAGGTGGGGCCGCTTTCGCTGGGCGCGTGTTTACCGGTGGCGGGTTTCGCCAGGCGTGGGGGATACGAGCGAATGCAAAGCAGAGTTCGCAGGGAAGGCCCGCAGACAGCGGACAGACCCGGAGAAGCTTCGTTTGAGAGCCGGTGGTCTCAGGTGCAGTGGAGGATAAACGTGCAGAGTGACCGGACGGGGTTGCGGGGGGGCTGGAGAGGACCCCAGGTTAGAAGCCAGCGCAGGAGGCTGCATTTACGCATCGCTCTGGAGGGGGCGTGTTCTTGCCGCATTTCCAGGGGAATGAAAGGTGTTCGAGAGCCCCCTCTGATGTAGTCACTGGCAAAAGGCTTCCCTCCGCCGACCTGAACGTTAAGGTAAGAAGAGCATTCGATGAGAAATTCCTGTTTCCCAGGTGACTCAGCGCCTCCTTTGGGGCAGCGTCTCTGCCCCCCAGGGCTCCTGCCTCTTGCCCGAGGCGGGCACAGCTCCGGCCTGCACCGCCTTCCCGGGCGGGCGGCGAGCGGGTTCGTCCCTGCTGGGCTCTCCGGAGCGAGGCCTGGGTCCCGACAGGCACGTGCAGCCATTCAACTTGGATCCTCGCAGCAGCTGCCGTGAGCCAGGCGGGGGCTGCCACCAGGGCCGGGGCGCACCCTGCCGTCAGGTGTCCCGGCCTGGCGAGCAGCGGTGGGTACCGCCTGACAGGTGTGTGGGATCCGGAAGACACAGACATGGTGTTCAGGACCAACAGGAAGGGCCAAGGTTAGGCACGTGCGGGATGAAGGGGAAGGGCTGGCAGAGAGTTCTAGACAAAAGGGAGAGAGGTGCAGGGGTTGGTGGCGGGAGGTGACCTCGCACGCCGGAGGCTTGTCAGAGAGGACGTGGGCTTTGTCCCTAGCGAAATGGGGGATCATTGAAAGGTTTTAAGTCGGGACATGGGAGTCCTTCATTCCCTCACAGATGAGCCAACCGTTAGAAATATGGGAAACAAAAACAGACACAATCCAATTTGTATTTTTAAGAGATCATACTCAAGTTACAGGCAGAGAATGTACGAGAGGGAATTCTGAGGCTTGGCCGTGTACACAAACCATTAATAGTTCTCAGAATTTAGCAATATAGGAGCATCTTGAACACATGTACGGCAATGACCCAGTGCTGTCTTAAACAGTTCATACTAGTGACTTCCATAACTTATAAAAGCATAAAACTTGCGATCAACACAGCTCTGCGCTTATCACTAACTGTAAAATCAAGTTTATAACAAAATTACAAAGCGCAAATATGGCAACCTCATGTTGATATGACTGGTGATGTTCTATGAAAACTCAGTCACAGCTGGGTTTCTCAAGGGTGAATAGCCTGAGAAAACTCCGTAAAAACCTCCGTAAGACTGGAAAGCACAGCTTCTGGCCTCCGAATAGCCTAGTCTCAGAAATGGGACCTCATGACTCCTGCCACATTCCTTTCATGCGAAGCGAGTCTAGGTCCAGTCCCTACTCAAAGGGCAGGGAAGGGGTTACATAAGCGCCTGGACAGTGGGCGGAATTGGTGACTGCCTTAGACGCTGCCTACCAGGATGGTACAAAGAAATATCCCCTTAAATGAGATAATCCATGTAAACAGTCCCTGAGCCACACCTTGACCGTGCCACCTGCCCGGCGGTTACGTATTTTTGTCAGTCTTCTCGTTTGCCTTGAGTTCCCTTTTCATTCCCACCCCCCCTTTGAATCTTCAACTAGACAGCGCTGTGCTGAAAATGTCTGTAGTGCAAAACGACATTTGCACATGTACCCATGTCGCGAGTTTGTTTAGGATGGTCGGTGTCAGGCTCGAGCACAGTCGCCAGCGGGCCGCCTGCGGACGCTGGTTTTGAAGGCTGCCGTCTGATGACCGTCGAACTGGCTCGTCCGCCTGAAGGCGAGGTTCAGAGTGCCAGCGCTGGGCACTGTCGGAAGGGGACTCCTTCACCGCGTGCGTATCCGTGTTTTCTGGCACACCCAGTGCTCGCCGGCGGCGGCAGTCACCTCATGCAGGGACTGGGACCGTGGGAACCACCTGCCCGCGGCGAGGCCACGCTTATCAGCGTCGAGGTGTCTTGGGGCTGACTGTGCCGTGATTGTCGTCACGGCTGTGAGTGTGCACCCTGGTGTCATGCGGATCACAGTCCTCAGCTGTCAGCCGGCCGCCCAGGTGGTCTGTGTCGCTGAGGCTAATCACTCTCAAAGTTAGCAAGTTCCCAGAAAACTTGGGGGCTCTCGGGGGTGTGCTTGAAGGTGGCATCGGATTCTAGAGGAGACCTGAGGAGTTGCTGGTGTGTCCGACTGTCACTGCTTGGCGGTTTCCGAGTTAGGGGTGGGCACTGGGAGCTGACGGGGCGGGGGGTGTCGTACGCCCCCCAGGCACACAGCCGAGTGTGGGTCGGGTGTCCCTCCTACATCAGAGGCCGCCCGAGGACCACAGGCGGCTCCTGCTGCTTCCGGGGGGAGACAGCCGGCTGCCGCTTCCCTCCAACGGACGAAGAAATAAAAGCTACAGGAGACCTGAGAGTTTGAGTTCTCTGCCCACCCCGCAGAGCAGTCTACCAGAAAGGACGGAATGGGAGTTAGCAGACAGCTTATGCGGGGCCTCCAAAAACCGCAGGAAGTATTTCGATGAACCTGTCACACGCAGAAGTGGAGGGGACGGTGTTTGGATGGCATTTGGTTCGAGGGTCGGCGCGGGCACCGGCAAAAAGGACTCGTCTCGTGTCAGATATGATGGAAACAAATATTTTATAACAGGGAGTGACATGTTCAAAATATATATATTTTTTAAATGAGCAACCTAAATGCCCTGGGTAGAGGTTTGTTTAGACACGGTATAGATGAGCTCTGTGGCGGAGTCCCAGCCAGACGCTGGAGGTGACACTGTAGAATGTAGAATGACACAGAGGATGGCTGTGATTTTTTCTTTTTTTTTTTTTTTTTTGAGACAGAGTCTCCCTCTGTTGCCCAGGCTAGAGTGAGTGCCGTGGCGTCAGCCTAGCTCACAGCAACCTCCAACTCCTGGGCTCAAATAATCCTCCTTCCTCAGCCTCCCGAGTAGCTGGGAGGATGACAAGCATGTGCCACCATGCCCGGCTAATTTTTTCTGTATATATTAGTTGGCCAATTAATTTCTTTCTACTTATAGTAGAGACGGGGCCTCGCTGTTGTTCAGGCTGGTTTTGAACTCCTGACCTTGAGCGATCCTCCCACCTCAGCCTCCCAGAGTGCTAGGATTATAGGCATGAGCCACCACGCCTGGCCTGTGATTTTAATCTGACATTTTTATTATGAAAGATGTCAAGCATACCGAAAAATCAAAGGGCTAGAAAGCCATGCGCTCTATCCGTATTCGATCCTTTTGCCATATCTGCTCTACGTGTTGCATCGTGTGTGTGGAAACAAGTGGATGCCACCTCTTTTGAAAAAACCAACTTTTATAGTGCGCAGAGTATGAAATCTGGAAAGACAGAAACCTTCGCAGTCTCCTGCAGTTTTTTCAAAAGTCCAGCAAAAAGCATGGGTTAATTCTGTCACCAGAAGAAAGAGTTATGTGAAAAGTAAAGAGGAAGTTTGAGAAAAGCAGAAGTCCGGGCCACCTTTGTCAGCTGGCCGGGCCTGGCTGGTCCATCAGGCCAGACCCCAGATTCCTAGTGGGGGTGCAGGAGCACTTGCCCACCTGCCCACCCACCACCTGGGGGCGCTAGTGGGAGACGGGGAGGGGACGGGGATCCGCGTGCAGCCTTTTTTGGGGGCCCCAGCCCCTTGTGGCTTCCTGACACAGATCAGCAGTTTGGTCGGCACACTGGGGACTTCCATAGGGAGTGTGGGAGTGGCCCAGGGCAGGCTGTAAAGGGTCTCAGGTCGGAAGAAGGCAGGTGACGGCAGGTGAGGTGAGGCAGGGCTGGCTTCCTGGGGCCCGGTGCAAAAAGAAATTGTGGGCGTCTTGCGCAGAAAAGCGGGAAAACACTTTTTTCTGTTTTGCACGCTCTCTCCCTCCACCTGTCCTGGGGTGTTTATTTGCCCTATGATGCTGCTGTCCCTCGCACCTGGGCGTGGCCTCCCTGTGCAAGTGGACCCTCCCAGGCCGCACCCCCCAGGGAGGAGGTGTCAGGGGCTGCTGGGTGGAGGAGGGGCGGTGGTGGGAGGTGGGGCGGTGGTGGGAGGTGGGGCCACTCTCTGCTGTCTTCCTCCCTGGGTCCTCACTTGGTCTCCCTGTCTCTTCTAATCACCTCTTCTTCTTCCTCTTTTTTTTTTTTTTTTTTTTTAAGAGACAGGTTCTCACTCTGTCACCCAGGGTGGAGATCCCAGCTCACTGTAACCTCACCTCTTAGGCTCCAGGGATCCTCCCACCTCAGCCTCCCACGTATCTGGGACTATAGGCGTGCGCCACCACGCCTGGCTGATTATTATTTTTTTAGGGACGGGGTCTTGCTATGTTGCCCAGGCTGGTCTCAAACTCCTGGCCTCAAGTGATCCTCCCACCTCAGCCTCCCAAAGTGCTGGGATTACAGGCGTGAGCCAGCTAGCGCCATGTGGGGCCTAATCTCTTCTCATTAGGACACCAGTCTTGTTGGGTTAAGTCACACCCTAATGACATCATTAAACCTTAATCGCCTCTTTAAAGGACTTGTCTCCAAACACAGCCACACTCTGAAGTCCCGGTGGTTGGGACTTCAGCACACGTGAATCTGGGTGTGGGGCACGGCTCAGCCGGACGTTATATTCCTTGAGGTTCCAGACCCTGCACAGCTGTGTGCTGACTCCACGGCCTGCCCCCGGTCCCCGGTGGGAGGTGAAGGGACTTCCGTTCTAGCTGGGCCGCCGTCCCAGCGACGTCCTGCGACCTGGGGAGGGAACGGGGCCCAGGGCAGCGCGTGTCGTCTGGCCCAACTTGGGACCCGAGCGCAGGCAGAGGACGCGCGCTCAAGATTCTCGACACCGGGGCCCCCGGGGAGGAGAAATCCCACCCTCGAGGGGCAAAGGCGGGCACCGCGCGGCTCGCCCGTTTCCAGCCACACTCCAGCGGGGTCCCGCTGCTCACTCCACTTTGAGAACCGCTGCTCTGAGCGGCGCGGCTCTCCATCTGCCTGACGTCACCCTCCGGGTGGCCGGACCCTCTGGCAGTTGCTGGAGACAAAAGCATGAGCACAGCGCTGATGCCACCGAGTGGAGCTCATGGTCTGGTGCGGGGGACAGGTGCTTGCCAAGTCATTACACTGGTGAGTGAGTCATTGCAAATTGAGACAAGCCTGTGAAGGAATGCAGAGCGAGTGAGAAAGGAGTTAGGCACAGCCCGGGCACGGGGAGGGGTGACAGTGCAACTGTTGCAATCCAGGTGTGGTCTGGGAAGACTTCCTGGAGGAGATGACAGGCACCTGGAGAACTGAGACTTGCACTCGGGCCACACATGCTCCCATATTTATTATTTTTTATTTTTTATATCAGCCACATTCACACCTGCCCTGGGGCCCGCAGCCTGGCTTGCGGTACATTTCGGGGAAGACAAGCTGGCTTCCCTGCTGTGATCGGGAGGTGCCAGTTTCCCAGGGGAATCCCGGAATGGCTGGTGTGCAGCTGCCTCTGCACCCCTCCCCCAGGCGGCAGCCCGTGGAAATTCGAGTGACAGTTTTGCCTTCGCTTGTTATTAGATTCTGTCAATATCAGTTGCTGTTTATCTCTGGTGAACCAGGAACTGTATGTATTTTTCTTCTTTCCCCTTTCTCCTTCCTCCTTTTCCCTTATAAACTTAATTTTCTCATAAACCACAAATAAAAATCGGCATAGTTTAAAATTCCTCCTTCACCCGGATCCCCACTTTTGATCCCGTTTTCCTCCTTGGGGGAGGGGGGATAGGGGCAAGAGCAGGAGGGGGGGCACCGTTTGTTTCTCATCAGTTTGCAGCAACCAGATTACTGTTTGCTGGGCTGTTTGTGGCCCGTTTTCTGCGCTGTTCTAGAGAGGCCGAGGGGTGGTGGTTAAGAGAAGAGCACTCACAGGGCACCCAGGCTGCCTGGGGGCACGTTCCGGGTCTGCCACCTGCCAGCCGTAAGACCATGGGCAAATTCCTTCATTTTTTCTTTCCTCTGTTTTCCCTTCTGTACAATGGGGTAGTAACTGTCCGCACATCAGAGGCCTGTTGGGAGTTGGAATGACTCAGCGATTCAATGTGGATGGAGCATTTAGGGCAGCACCTGGTCACAGTAATGATAATTATGCGATTATTAATTATGAGTAATTATTATTATACAGCTACCTACGTGTCTTTTTTCCTACACAGGGTCGTGCTGCACATACTCTTCTGCGCCCGTCCCCATGTCCCTGGTATGTTTATAGATGGGGCCTGTTCTTTAAGGGCAGCGTAGGCATTTGTGCCTAACCCGCTTCCCGCCGAGGGACGTTCAGTGGATTTCCTTTCAATGTTTAGAACAATGTTATACTGAACATCTGTGGATACACCACATTATTATTTCTTATTTTTTTGTGGTTTTTTTTTTTTTTTTTGAGACAGAGTCTCACTCTGTTGCCCAGGCTAGAGTGAGTGCCATGGCATCAGCCCAGCTCACAGCAACCTCAAACTCCTGGGCTCAAGCGATCCTCCTGCCTCGGCCTCCCGAGTAGCTGGGACTACAGGCATGCGCCACCATGCCCGGCTAATTTTTTCTATATACTTTTAGTTGTCCAGCTAATTTCCTTCTGTTTTTAGTAGAGATAGGGTCTGGCTCTTGCTCAGGCTGGTCTCGAACTGCTGACCTCGAGCGACCCTCCCGCCTCGGCCTCCCAGAGTGCTAGGATGACAGGCGTGAGCCACCGCGCCCGGCCACACCTCATTATTCTGAATGCTTACAAAACTCCCCGCAGAAACCTGTGGCTTGGAAAGTGAAGTGACTTGCCCAGGGCTGCTCGCCCTGCCCGGAATGGGGACCTGGGCTGCCTGAATGCTAACCTCGAGTTCTGTGTGCTCCTGCCGCCTCTCTCCTAGCTGGCGTGACCGTGTCACATGCGTTCTTTGCAAATAACTGCCCTGCCCCATTTAGCAATGGCCATACTGATCTCCTCCCTGATCTCCCTGAGCCCCTTCCCTTTGCAGCCTCTCAGGGTCGGTCCTGGCCCACTGTGTCCCCCAGGTTCCTCCTGGTGGAGGCCGATGTGTTCAGCCCACTGCCACTGAGGTTGGGGGCAGAGGCTGACCCTGGCAGTGGCCGCTGTGGCTTCCTCCCAAGGCAGGAGGGAAAGCTGCCACTTCCTTGGACCATGCGGCCAGGCCACGAAGGCCACCTCAAGGGAGGGCAGGTAGGAGCCCGCAGGGGAGCTGGAGCTGGGGGTGGGCGTGTGCTGCACGGCGATTTCCTAGTGTCACCTTCCTCCCTCGGTTACGGCGTTCTGCCCCCAGCACGGCCTCCTCGTCCCCCCGCCTTGGACTTGGCCGTCGGCGTGTTCACGTCGGCACGCGTGGGTCCGTGTTTGGTCCGTGTGTTAAGGTTGTTACTGTCAACATTTATCCTGATGCTCAGGTTGTCCCGGCTTTGGCCAACGGGAGCCTCTCCAGGGCGGCTTCTGCGTCCTGTTGACTTTTTCCCGTCGCCCCTTGGCGCGTCCCCGTGTTCTGCATAACGAGAAACTGCAGTGTCACGCTGTCCCCGCCGCTCCTGGACCCGGCCGCCGCTCCCAGGCCCCTTGGCCGCCCTCAGGGGAAGGATCGAGTTTCGGAGTCGAGATCTGGCACTGGGCGCCCGTTGTTCCCGGGGAGCAGAGGCGGGGCGCGGGTGTGTCTACACTGTGGGACCTGCATTCGGTTTACGTCTGCCTCTGTGTCTCTGTGCATTCCCGCCCAGGGAAGGCCACGGGCTCGGGCCAGCGCCGCGTGTCTCGTAGCCCCCTGCACCCCCGGCGGGAACGCCAGCCCCCGTCACCGCCGCGTGTTTCCTTACCGAGCAAGGCCCGTGCGTGCCCGGCTCCCCACCTCGCCAGCGCCCTGCCGGCCCCGGGTACCTCGGCCGCCACCCTGCGCGGCGTCTCCTCTTGGCCCCCACCCTGAGCAAGTCACCCGCCCGCGTGTCTCACTGTGTCCTGACGCTAGTTCTTTGCTCTCTGGGGCCTCTCTGCTGCCAGACATGCGTGTGCACATACGTGTGCACGCACATGCACACGCACACCACCCAGATTCCACTTCAGGGGCTGGAACACGCCTCTCTGAAAGCCCTGTGGACCAGAGGCTGAAATGTAAGCGCCCTCCTCACAGCGTTGCTCGGCGTGCGGTGCCGTTAGTCCCATTTCGCAGAGGAAGAAACTGAGACCCAGAAGGGTCAAGGGACCTGCTGAGGGTCACGCGGGGGGAGGTGGGGGAAGCCAGAAGTAGACCCCAGATCGGGCAGACTCGGGGCCTGGGGAAACTCCCTTTACCGCGTTGGCTGCATTTGGGGTTCCCCCCCAACAACGCTAGGAAATACCAGGCAGCCCCTCCGTGTTCCTCCCAATGTTCTTCCCCTCTCGTCCCCACACGTGCTCCCAAGCTCCGCTGGCACCTGCGAGTCACCTGCCAGGGTTGCCCAGAACCGCAGGCCCCTCCCTGCTCACTCAGTTCCCCGAACGAGCCATCCCCTCCGGTCACGTCCTTTGCACGCTCTGTTCCCCTGCCTGGAGGCTTTTCCTCCTCTCCCCTCTCCCCTCCCCTGGCCCCGTTCTCCGGGCTTCTCCGGGCATCCTGCTCTTGCTCTCGGAGAAGCCCCCACTCCCCGCGCCACACCTCTGGGCTCTGTCCCAGGCCTTGCTCTTGCTCAGGACTCGTTTTTCCGCTTGGAATCCGCAATTCGCACTTGCTCACAAGTTGGGAAGGTGCCAAGGGTGTCCAGTACAAGCTCCCCCGTCCCTGTCTTGCGGCCGCTGGGTCCCCACCTGAGGGGACCCGAGCCCCGTGCCTTGAGGGTTCTGCCAGAGGGGTGCCGCGCACGCGCGAGCAGGACTGCATTATTTTTCTTTGTGTTACGTGTAGGCTGGCTCGCAACATCACACATCCATTTTTTTCCCTTCTCAACCTTTTGTTCATGGTGCCACACCTGGGAAAAGTGTCCCCTGTAACGGAACACATGCACGCTCTGCGGCCATCGGTTCCACTCTGGGTACGCCCGGGGGCTCACGTGGGCCGGGTGACTTGCGCGTGAATGGTCGTAGCGGTGCTGTTTGTAGTATCCCACACTGGGCACAGCCCACGTGCCAGCCACATGCTCATGCTTTAAAAAAAATGTGGGCTGGGGCAGTGGTTCACGCCTGTCATCCCAGCACTCTGGGAGGCCGAGGCGGGCGGATCGCTCAAGGTCAGGAGTTCGAGACCAGCTTGAGCAAGAGCGAGACCCCATCTCTACTAAAAATAGAAAGAAATTAATTGACCAACTAAAAATATATAGAAAAAATGAGCCGGGCATGGTGGCGCGTGCCTGTAGTCCCAGCTACTCGGGAGGCTGAGGCAGGAGGATCGCTTGAGCCCAGGAGTTTGAGGTTGCTGTGAGCTGGGCTGACGCCGCGGCAGTCTAGCCCGGACAACAGAGTGACACTCTGTCTCAAAAAAAAAAAAAGTGGTACATGTGTGCAGTGGCACTCGGGATACACCCGGCGACAAAAGAGAAAGGACCGCGGTTATTCATGGAGAAACGTAAATGAATCTCATGGCCTTTTCTCCAAAACAGCAGCCCCTTGAGAATAGGACCCTGTTGAGTCTGTCTTTGAGCACATCGTCAAGATGTTCTCATGGCAGTGCTGGACGAGTTTGACAATCGCCCGGGGTGTGGGGTTTAGAAACCCTGAGGGCTGGGCCCCACGTCTTGGCTGATCTGGGGACAGGCCGTGGCACCTGGATTCTTACAGGAAACCAGTGGCAACTTTGGAATGTCAGAGTCCCCTGCAAACCTCGATGAAACGCAGATCGCTGGCCCAGCCCCGGCGCCTCTGCTGTAGCAGGTCCAGGATGGGACCCGGGAATCTGCATTTGTGACAGGTTCCAGGTGGTGCCGCCGGCCTGAGGACCACTGGCCCATTCACAGAAATGTGCCTTGGGGAAAACCAGCAGAGAACTCTCGGAGAAGAAGGCGGCGTTTGCCTAGAGCGGGGCTCCTCTGCCCGCATGTCTGAAGTGCCACCTCCTCCATGCAGCCCTCCCGATTGCATTGTTTCTCTCCTGTCGCATTGGGCCTGATAATTGCATGGCCCCTCTCATGAAATCCTCAAAGAGTTGGGGCTCTGCGGTTCTCCGGGCCCCCAGCGCTCTCTCTGCCTCTTCTCTTCCTCTGAAACCCCCAGGCGCTCTCCGCAGCCTCGCTGGCGCGCTTGGAGTCCCCAAATGTGCCATTTGCTTGGTCTTCTAGACGGCTTCACGCCGTTCCTCCGGGGCCCAGAGGACCCCTCTCCACCGCCCCAGGGCCCTCATCGCAGCGGCTTTCCCAAGACTGTGTGCTCGCGGCTCCCGGCCGCCTTCCCGAGCCCCTGCAGTCCGACTCGGGGACCCGTCTCCTTCAGGGTCAGGTGTGCCCGCAGGGGCCTGGCATTGCCAGGTGGACCCGGGATGCCCAGTCGCATTCCAGTCTCAGGCAAACAGTAATCTTTTAGCGCCCACCCGTCCCACGCGATGCCTGGTACACGCGTGTGCTGGAAACTCATTTGCTGTTTCTCTGGAGTTGGACGGGGCGTCCCGCGTTGGGCTTGCTAAACCCGCAGCCCCCTTGGGGTCCCCAGTGTCCTCTGGGCCCCTGAGGACGAGGCCCCTGCCGTCCCTGCTCTGGTCGTCTCGGCCACCCCGAGGCTCACGTGCACCCCGAGTTTCCTGGCGCCCGGCACACTCGGGGCCTCTCGGCTGTTACTCCCTCCGTCCCGTGGCAGCCTCGTGGAGTCCCTGTTCAAACCTCCGCTTTCTAGAGGAGGAAACTGAGGCACGGGCTAGGTGTTGGACAAATCCATGTTGGAGAAATACGTGTCCACGTAAGCCGTGGAACAGGGAAGAGACCGTCAGGGTCTAGGTCGAGAAGCATTTGACGTGGTCCGATCCCGGGCGGCCGCGGCTGGGGGGCGGGGCTGTCCGCCCGCAGGTGCCACGAGCCGGCTCTGCAGCGAGCTGATGGCCCGCTCGGCCGGCCGGCGCGTCTGTCAGCAAGGGCCACGTTTGCCCTGCGTGCTTTCCTTGGGAGCCTCCAGTATGTCCGAGGATCATGTATGTTTCAGTATGTTTGAGCCGTGGGCCGTGTTTGCTCGGTGAAACTGCTGTAAGTCCTTCCGGACTATTTCCCTGGGGCCGAGGACTGCCCCGCTCACCGTCGCCAGCCCGACGCGCCGGCAGGGTGTGGTTGCTGCAGGCACCGAGGTTTGGGGCCACGGGGGAGGCGCACGGACTCACAAGGCCACGTGGTGCGCGATTCCGTGTGTACCACGGGTGCAGGGCAGGTGACTCCGCAGAGACACAATGCAGACGGGTCGTCGACAGGGGCTGGGGGTTGAGGACATGGAGGTGACGGCTTCCTGGGTCTGGGATTTCTTTTTGGGGTGGAAAAGTGTCTCGGAATGAGTTAGGGGTGGCGGCTGCACGACATCGGAAAGGGACTAAATGCACCGAATTGTCTACTCTGAAACAGTTGATTTTATGTTTGTGTGAATTTCACCTTAATGTAAAAAACTAAAGAGAGAGGGAGAGAAGCTGGACGCTGGAGAGGGCATGTGACCCTCATCGGGACGTGCCACTCTCTTTACGAAAGGCACACACCCTTTGGTGTGATGGGAGGTGGACAGATGTCTGTAAGATAAAAACGAGCCTCGGCTCTCTGAGCCGCAGTCCCACAGCCCCGGGGCAACTCCCCTCGTCTCTCCTCCCCTCTGCAGGTGCACAAACACCTGTCACGGGTCAAGGTGTGTCCCCCTAAACACATACATGGAAGCCCTAGCCCCTGCTACCCGCACATGCAAGCCTGTTGGAAACAGGGTCTCTAGAGATGCAGTCAAGTCAAAATGAGCTCAGGCCGGGTTAGAGCGGACCCTCATCCAGGGACGGGGTCTTTATGGAAAGAGCAGACGGAAGGCGCTTGGGGAACATGGGCACGTGCTGACACATCCGCGATCCAGGAGTGCCAAGGGCTGTCGCCATCCACCAGAAAGCGGAGAGGCCGCGGAGAGGAGCCCGCCCGTGCCTGCGTTTCGGAGCTCTGGCTTCCAGAACTGTGAGCAGGCAAGTGTCTGTCGTTTAGGGCCGCAGCTTGGAGTGCTTTGTCACAGCGCCGGGCGCTGTCGCCAGCAGCGCCAGGAAACTCAGGCACGCACGAAGAAACTGTTGCCAGCTCTGTGTTACTTACTGTAACAAAGTGTCACCAAATAGTGGCTTAAAACCACAGACACTTGTCATCTCCCAGTTCTGGAAGCTCCAAGTTCAAAGTCAAGGTGGCGCGGGGCCCTGCTGTCTTTGAGGCTCCGGGCCGGTGCGTTCCGTGCCTGTCTCGTAGCTCGCAGCCTTGCGGTGGTTCCTTGGGGTGTGGCCGCGTGGCTGCCGCCTCTGCCTCGGCCGTCGCATGGCCTCCCTACATTTCCCCACGTCGTCTTCCCCGTGTGTGGGGGGGTCTTTCTCGGTGACAAATTTCTCCTTTTTGTAAGGACGCCACTCCTATGGGATGGGGCCCATCCTGGTGGCTCATCTCAGCTTGGTTCCTTCTGTAAAGACCCTGTCTCTAAATAATGTGACACTCTGGGGTCCCGGGGGCTTCAAACTTGTGGAGGAGCGTGCGATTTAACTACATCAGCACTTTGTTCTTTTTCAAGGCTGAATGGTATTCCGCAGCGTGGGTGGAGCTCAGGCTGTTCATCCGTCACCCATGCATGGGCATTCAGGAAGTTTCTGCCTTTTGGCTCTTGTGAGGTTTGTGCTGCTGTGAACGGTCGAGAACCTGTGTTCATCGAGGCCCTGCTTTCGGTTCCCTGGTTACGTACCTAGGAGAGTATGTGGCTTTTGCTCCCAGAGGGAGGCTGGAGGCCAGGTCTCCCCTGTTTGGGGTCCAGACTCTGCCCTGCAGTCGTGGAGCACAGTGGGGGCGGGTCTGCCCAGCCAAGCCCTCCCCCGCCAGGGCCTCGTCTGCCCAGTGCCTGCTCCTGCCTCTTACCTGTGTTAACCTTTTTTTGGAGACAGAATCTCACTGTGTCTCCCAGGCTGGAGTGCAGAGGCATCATCATAGCTCACTACAGCCAACCTCAAACCCCTGGGCTCCCCCGATCCTCCTGCCTCAGCCTCCTGAGTAGCTAGGCCTCTGGCTAATTTTATGTGTTGTAGTGATGGGATCTCACTAAGCTGCCCCAGCTGGTCTCGAACTCCTAGCCTCAAGCGATCCTCCCCCCTCGGCCTCCCAAAGTGCTGGGATCACAGGCATGCGCCACTGTGCCCAGGGGCACACAGGTTCTCGCCCCTGTCACAGGGCTGGTGAGTGAGGGGACAGGGTTTGACATCAAGATATGTGGGATTGTGGCCTCCGTGTTCCTTTTGCTGCACTGTGTGGCTTCCTGCTCTTGAGTCGCTTAAACATGGCCGGGCCACCCAAGGGATGCCACCGCCCCGTGCCATCAGTCCCCGAGATCCCAATCAAGTGCCGGAGACGGGCTCAAGCCGGCACGGCCTGCGCGCACAGAGGGTCCGGCAGGCGTCAGGCCCTCGCCACGCATGAGCGCGCTTAGTTCTACAAAAGCACGGCGAGGTTGGCAGGGTCATCCCTGTGTACAGTGAGTCCACTGCCGTCACAGGTTGTCACTTGCTGAGACGCCCCACCGGCAAGCGGAGCGAGACTGGCTCCGGGGCAGTACTGACAGTGAGGGTAAACTGAGGCATGTGCCTGCTGCTGTTCCTCCCATGGAGCCACCGGGGCCTCTCAATCGGTCAGAGTCAGATGCTCACTGAGCAGCCCCGCGCACCTGACCCGGGTCCCCGCCTCCCCAAGCTGTGGGTCGTGGCAAGCGTGGGCAGTTTGGTGATGACAGCTAGCTGGCAACTGCGTGTGTGCGGGTTAAGGAGTTCAGATGCGGCTCAGCGATCCCGTCTGGGGAGACAGCAAGGCAGAATGACCTTGGCCGGGCGCGGTGGCTCACGCCTGTCATCCTAGCACTCTGGGAGGCCGAGGCGGGAGGATCGCTCAAGGTCAGGAGTTCGAAACCAGCCTGAGCAAGAATGAGACCCCGTCTCTACTATAAATAGAAAGAAATTAATTGGACAACTAAAAATACATAGGAAAAAAAATCAGCCGGGCATGGTGGCACATGCCTGTAGTCCCAGCTACTCGGGAGGCTGAGGCAGGAGGATCGCTTGAGCCCAAGAGTTTGAGGTTGCTGTGAGCTGGGCTGACGCCACGGCACTCTAGCCCGGGCAACAGAGTAAGACTCTGTCTCAAAAAAGAAACAAACAAACAAAAATCCAGAGTATGACCTATCTGTCTTTGAGCGAGGTTTCCTACCCCCAGCGCTACTAGCATTTTGTTCCAGAACGTTCTTGGGGTGAGGGTGGGCAGAGCTGCTCTATGCATTGTGGGGGGCTCTGCAGCACCCCAGGCCTCCACCTCCTAGACACTGGTAGCCCCCACCCCCAGTATGACAATGAGAACATCACAGACGTTGCCACGTGCAACGTCTTGCGTGGACCTCACTCACTGCCTACGTCGCGTGAAAGAAATCGGACGTGAAGGAGTGTGCGTTGCACGTCACCGGTTCTGTAAAGTCCGAAGCCCGGCAAACCTGACCTGTGGTGTTAGGGATCGGTTAGCCTTCAGGCTGGCGGGGAGCGCAGGGCGTACCTGGGGCCAGCAGCGTGTGTTTCTGGGTTCGGAGGCTGGTCGAGTAGGCTGTCGAGTGCGTGGCACGCTCGGGCGTGTTTTCTACGTGTGCGTTATGCTTTGAAAATGCATCCCTGAAAAGCCTCCATCTGCTTAACGGCGGTCCTGCTCTTTCCCCAGATCGATGAGCAGCACGAGCTCAAAGCCATCGAAAAGGAGAAGGCGGTGGCGGCGCTGCCGCCCGGGGACGCGTGCGCCTGCCGCAAGGAGGATCTGGAGGAAGCGCTCTGTGTAAGATCCGAATTCGTGTCTTCACCAACTGCTGAAGGATTTTTAGATGGAAAAGGCGGCCACGGAGAGCCCCGAAGACGGCTTTGAAATACGCTGTGGTGTTACACATCTGCATCATCAGTGTTGGGAAATATGTTGAACGGTTCTGATTTTCCAGGGAGAACATCCGCACTATGGGCAGCAGAGCTCACCCGAGTTAAGCCCTGGCGGGAAGACAGGCAGGCGTCCTTCTAGACAATCCCTTTCTCTCTTTTTTTAAAAATTATTTTTTAATTTTTAATTTTAATTTTTTTTTTTTTTTTTTTGAGACAGAGCCTCACTTTGTTGCCCAGGCTAGAGCGAGTACCGTGGCATCAGCCTAGCTCACAGCAACCTCAAACTCAAGCTCAAGCGATCCTCCTGCCTCAGCCTCCCGAGTAGCTGGGACTACAGGCATGCGCCACCATGCCCGGCTAATTTTTTCTATATATATATATTAGTTGGCCGATTAATTTCTTTCTATTTTTTTAGTAGAGACGGGGTCTCGCTCTTGCTCAGGCTGGTCTCGAACTCCTGAGCTCCAGCGATCCTCCCGCCTCGGCCTCCCAGAGAGCTAGGATGACAGGCGTGAGCCACCGCGCTCGGCCTACAATTGCTTTCTCTTAACGCTCCCACGTGTCGGCAAACACACGGAGGCACAGAGAAGGTGCGACCCACACGCTTAGGAAGTGGCCCTGCCCTGGATTAGATGTGTAGCATAGCCGTGGTGAATTCTTTAACTTTCTTTACCGAGGAAACTGAGTAAACACGCTCGGCGACAGCAAACAAAAGTCTGCCGGCACAGGGCACATCCTCCCATTTCAAGGAAGTTGGAAGTCGATGATTCATGCCTGTCTTTTGTTGAGAATGATCCAGAAGTCTATTTAAATTCAAGGTCTATTTGTTTTTATTTGGAGAAGGGGAAGGAATGTTTTTTTTCCCTGCCTGAACATTTTCCCGACCAAGAAAATGAGCTAGGTTTTTTTTCCCCCTATTCAAAACAATCTAGGAGTTAATTCAGCTTTCCCGTCACCTCTACCAACAAGTACAGCTCCCTTGCTGTTGACCTTTTATAAACAAGGGCACCTTTGTCGTGACCAGAACAACAAAGTTTGCTTCCATTATCATTGGCTCAGATTATATATTTAATGAATTTGTTTATGGAAAGAGCTTAGAATAGTGTCTGGCACAACGAATGTACAATATAATAGTTTTAGCTGCTATTGTTTCTTAGGACAGGACTTCGTTGTTTTCTTTAAAAAAAAATTTTTTTTGGCCGGGCGCGGTGGCTCACGCCAGTAATCCCAGCACTCTGGGAGGCTGAGGCGGGAGGATCGCTCAAGGTCAGGAGTTCAAAACCAGCCTGAGCAAGAGGGAGACCCCCATCTCTACTAAAAATAGAAAGAAATGAATTGGCCAACTAAAAATACATAGAAAAAATGAGCCGGGCATGGTGGTGCATGCCTGTAGTCCCAGCTACTCAGGAGGCTGAGGCAGGAGGATCGCTTGAGCCCAGGAGTTGGAGATTGCTGTGAGCTAGGCTGACGCCACGGCACTCACTCTAGCCTGGGGCAACAGAGTGAGACTCTGTCTTAAACAAACAAACAAAAAATTGATCGTGGTAAGATAAACCACATAAAATTTACCATCTTGATCATTTTAGGTGTACCTTTTGGTGGTGTGAAGTACGTTCACATTGTCATGCAACCATCAGCATTGCCCATTTCCGGAATTCCTTTCATCTTACAAAACGGAACCTCTGTCCCATTAAATGCCAACTCCCTGTTCCCCCTCCCCAGCCCTTGACATCTGTCATTCTACTTTCTGTCTCTCTGAATTGGATTCCACGGGGCACCGAGTATTAAGTGAGATGGTACAGAATTTGTCTGTTTGTGGTCGGCTTATTTCACTTCAACCTCAAGGTGTAACTTTAAGGCTCACCCACCTTGTTGCCTGTAGCAGAATTTCTGCATTTTAAAGCTAAATAACGTTTGATTGTCTGTCCGTACCACATTCCATTTATTCATTCATCACTGACTCTGGGGCTGCCTCCACCACTTGGCTGTCGTGAGCAAGGGTGTCACGAACACGCGTGTGCAAACATCTCTTTTAAATTCGCTTTCACCCCTTTTGGTCCTGTACCCCAAACTGGCAATGCCGGATCACAGGTTAGTTCCATCTGTAATTTTTTGAGGAGCTGCCGTGCTATTTCCGACAGCAGCTGCACCATCCTACAGTCCCAAGACCTATATATATATATATATATTTTTTTTTTTTTAAAGGAAAATACGGGTTTCTGCTTTTCTGGAATTCCATGCTGTAGTTCCACTTGTTGAAACTGGAGCCCGGGGCCGTCTTTCCTGCTGTAACTAGAGCGCAGGGGTGGGGGTCGAACGGTGCCTCTTCCTTCTGTCTCCGCACCCTCCGCGTGTGGCCTTGGAACGGGCCCCCTCACCCTGACGCGCAAGCCCATGTTTCCAGTCCGTCCCGGAAGCAGCTGGATTCGGGAGCGGGAATCTGGGACTCGGGCTCGTCGGGCCCGTCCGTGAGCTGCTGCTTGGCTGTGTCCCCGCAGGTGGACCTGCACACCGGGCTGTCGGAGTTCGCGGTGACGCAGCGCAGGCTGGTGCACGGCTGGAATGAGTTTGTCGCCGACAACGCCGAACCTGTATGGAAGAAATACCTCGATCAGGTAGGACCACGGGTGTCGTTCTTTGCATTAGCAGGCGCAAGCCAGGGACGGCGGGGCAGCCGTGCGTCGCTGAAATATTGATCGGGGCTGTCCTTGGACAGGTCACTGCCCCCTCAGGCTGCTCTTAGCAGGCAGAGCGACCGTGCGTAGATACTAACCACCCCGGCAGCCGCGATCGTGCATGGCAGCGGTCACATTCACAGAGGCTCGCCACGTGCCAGGCACCAGGCTAAGTGAACAAATAAGTAACCAAGCATTCAGCTGCGTGATCCTCCTGCTAATCCCGGTTTTGCAGATTGAGGAGGGTGAAGTCCAGAGAGGTGGAAAGATTTCCCCAGGGTGTGTAGGGCTGCCAGGTTCAGTTAAAAAAAAACAAAAAACCCCACAAGATTCCCTTTTAAATTTGAATTTCAGATACATAAACAAGAGGTAATTTTAGCATATGTATGTGCCAATTATTGTAATGGACATCCTTATACTAATTTTTTTTTAAATTGTTTATCTGAAATTCAAATTTATCTGGGCATCCTAGAGTTCACCTGCAACCTGAGCCCAAAGTCACGTAGCAGTGAGACGCAGCGCTGGCGGGCACACGCAGGGAGCTGGCTCCGGGGCCCCGGCCCTGTTAGCCGCTGCCGTCAGCGCTGGCGTGGTGCCGGGTGGATGGCACGCAAGCGACATGCCCAGAAGGCATTGGAAGAGGAAAGAAAACAATTGGAACAGACAGGGCTGCAAGTTCCGTCTAGAAGTTGGCACCCCCGCCACCCTCCCAGGACTGGTTCAGAAAGGCCCAGAATTTTCCAGATATCTGAAAGCATTTAGGTTGCCTCAGTTCCCCCTGCCTGGCCCTTTGCACACCTAGGGCCCCCACGGCGTCCCTGGCAGTCCCTCTCCAACTCCGGCTCCCGGGCTGCGCCGGCTTCCGCGGCCCTCCTCTTGGCTCCGTGTTTGACGCTTCCTGGATTGGTCGATTCAGGGACCAATCGCAGCCCTCCTTGCAGCACCTTTTCCTCCCTGTGCTGGGCTGAACGGTGTCCCCCCTCCGAAATTCGTGTCCACCTGGAACCTCACAGTGTGACCTTACTTGAGAGTAAGGTCTTTGCAAATGAGATTGGTTAGGACGAGGTCATGCTGGATTGGGGGGGCCCCTAAATCCCATGCCTGGTGTCCTTAGAAAAAGCCCAGGCAGGTGCACGTGTGCACACACGCACACGTGCATACACATGCATAAAAGCACACGCGTGCACACAAATACGCACGCACGTGTACACACAAACATGCACGCACGTGTACACACATGCACACATGCTCGCATGCACACGCATGCACACAAATACATGCACGCACACAAACATGCACACATGTATGCATGCAAACACACGTGCACACATGCGCACACGTGCACACACGTGCACACAGATGCTCTTATGCACACATGCACATACACGCATACATGCACACACATGCACAGGCACGCACACACATGCACACACGTGCGCACACATACACACGTGCACACACAGCAGTGCATGTGATGCCGAGGCAGCCATGGGAGGGATGTGTCTACGAGCCAAGGATCCCCAAGGATGGTGGCAACCTGTAGGAGCTGAGCGGCAGGGAAGGTTCTGGAGCTCGCAGAAAAGACACGTCCCTGCCGAGGCTCTGCCCAGGCTCCCGGCCTGCAGCGCTGGGGGAGAACAAACCCGCTGTCTCAGCCCCCCCCCCCCCGGGGTTCGTGGAAATTTCCTACGCGGCCACAGGGACCCACAGGCCCCTGGCCCTGCAGGGCTCGCACTTCCTCTTCTCCGGAGCCCCGTCCTCCCCTGGGCTTCCCAGGAAGGGGCGAGTCCGCGTCTGGGCGGTGGCCGCCGCAGTCTGCCGTGAGCCCCTCCGGGCGCCGGGTGGCTCCAGGTGCAGCCCGAGGACTCTCTCGGCCCCTCCCCCTCCCCTGGCGCCCACCTACCCGCCACCGGGCGCTCACGGAGCCAGAATTGGGACTCCCTCGCTAACCAGCACCGTTTTTCAACCGTTTATTAGGGAAAGTGTCAAGAATATTCATAAGGAGAGAGAATAACGTAATGACTTCCATGTACCCATCACCTCGCTTCAATAATCATCAACCCATTTTGCCACTTTTTTTTTTTTTTTTTGAGACAGACTCTCGCTCTTTCACCGGGGCTAGAGTGAGTGCCGTGGCATCAGCCTAGCTCACAGCAACCTCCGACTCCTGGGCTCAAGCGATCCTCCTGCCTCGGCCTCCCAAGTAGCTGGGACTACAGGCATGCGCCACCATGCCCGGCTCATTTTTTCTATATATATTTTTGGCTGGCCAGTTAATTTGTTTTTATTTATAGTAGAGACGGGGTCTCGCTCTTGCTCAGGCTGGTTTCGAACTCCTGACCTCGAACGATCCTCCTGCCTCGGCCTCCCAGAGTGCTAGGTTGCTGTGTTTTTAATGCCATACTTTTTTCACTGCGGCAGGGGGAACCAGTTCTAGTCACTGAGTCGTTTTGGCAGTCACACGCCAGTGCGTGTCCCCACCCTTAGAGAACAGCTTCCTTTCCCCTGCGCGGGGATGCCGGGACGCCCGAGACGCCGTTAGCGCTTTGTTCTCGGCTGTCGGCTCGGACCCGCCGTGACCTGCTTCCCCACGGGCCGCAGACGGCTCTGCACGCCTGGTGTGTTAGAACCCGGGTCTGAGCAAGCCACCGTTGCTGTTGGACGGTGTGTCCCTTAAGCTCTTTCCTTCCAACTCTTTCTCTAATCCGTGGATTCCTGCTCACGGAGGCCGCGCGGGCCGTGGACGGCGTGTTTGCACACTGAGGACGCCACCCTCACGGAGAGGCCTGCAGCTTGCTGCCGCGGTCTGTCCTGGGACAGCGCGGCGCAGGGCTCCCGTGTGGGGGCGGCCGGGGGTGTCTGCAGGCCCGAGGGTCAGTCCCCACCCCGAGCGTCTCAGGCCCCGGCGCCAGGCGCAGCAGGCAAGCGGGCTTCGAGGCGCGGTTCTCCCTGGAAGTGTGGCGACCCATCCCCGTCCTGTGTCCCCTCCGGCCCAGCCCTGGCAAGGACAGGCGGGAAGATGTCCCCACGGAGCAGCTGTCGGATCCAGGGCCCTGACACGGGGCCGTTTTCTGGGACTCGAATGGCCACGGCTCCTCCATCAGCCCGGGTCTACCAAGTGCCTTCCGGGACGGGTCCCGAGCTCCTTGCGGCTGCGACGCGTAAGCGCCGTGAGGCAGCGCGGAGTCCAAGCCCGGCCCCCAGGCCCACGATGCAGCGATCGAGACCTCGCCCGTGCCACGGTCCTCCTCCGCCTCCACGTCCACCAACCATGACCCTCTGGGGGCCGTCCTGACACCGTCCCCGTCAAGACGCCAGCCTCCTAGCACTCTGGGAGGCCAAGGCAGGCGGATCGCTTTAGGTCAGGAGTTCAAAACCAGCCCGAGTGAGACCCCGCCTCTACTAAAAATAGAAAGAAATTAATCGGCCAACTAATATATATATAGAAAAAATGAGCCGGGCACGGTGGTGCATGCCTGTAGCCCCAGCTATTCGGGAGGCTGAGGCAGCAGGATCGCCTGAGCCCAGGAGTTGGAGGTTGCTGTGTGAGCAATGCTGATGCCACGGCACTCTAGCCCGGGCACAAAGTGAAACTCTGTCTCAAAAAAAAAAAAAAAAAAAAGGCGCCAGCCTTGGCTCTGCCCCTCCGTCTTGGTCCTGCCCCACCAAGTCCCCACGGTGCTCCGGGCCGGGTTCTAGGTCCCGGGAGGGCTGGGGACACCAGGGTGGTCTCTGTCCTTGGGCAGGTTACGTTGAAGCAGTCGACAGAGACAAGCACTTGATAGAATGGTAGCAAAGACGACAAATGTCTTTGGGCTGCTCGGTCTGAAGGAGTCAGAGCAGCTGCTGCGGCTCACTCAGGGCCACTGGTGAGCCGGCCAGAAAGGCCCTGCCCCCGTTCAGAGGAGATAAAACATGGCAATTCTGGGAGGGGTGTGTGTGCGTGTGTGTGTCTGTGTGTGAAATCCCTTCGTGCATCCCACCGCATGGGCTGCTTTTCATGAGCACCATGAATCACACGTTTGATCACATTTCCCTCTTTGCATTGCCTGCTGGGAAGCTCAGAGCCCCGTGCGCAGCCGATGACTTGCTTGCTGACATTTTAACTCTCTTGCCGGTCTCGGTCTTTGCTCTCTCTGGTCCTGTTTCTGTGTGTTTGTGTTTCAACGCTCTGTAACATGGGCTACCACGCAGTGTCTCTGTGAAACGAAGGAAAGAGACGTAAAGCGATAACTGAAGAACACACCGGCCTGTGTCTCCTCTTCCAGTTTAAGAACCCCCTGATCCTGCTGCTGCTGGGCTCCGCCGTGGTGAGCGTCCTCACCAGGGAGTACGAGGACGCGGTCAGCATCGCCGTGGTGAGTGCCCGGCCCCCAGGCGGGGCTGCGGGGGGCTGGCTGAATCTGTGCTTGCTGTCATTGTGCGAGGAAAACAGTTTGCTGCAGAAAAAAAAAAATAATAGAAAATACAATTTGGGGGATGGACACGCTTGAAGCTCTTACTCGAGGGGGGAAGGGGTCATGGGCAGTATGTGTAACCTTAACACTTGTACCCCCATAATATGCTAAAATAAAAAGAAATTAGAAAATACGGCAGAAAGAAAGGCAAGCAAATCCACATCCTCCTTTCCCCGGTGCTGTCTCAGCAGACACTGGGTTGCTTCTAGTTCGTTGCTGCTGGGAACAGCTTTGCAGTGACTTTCTTTCCTACGGACCCTGGGGTGCAGCAGCCAGATGCCGGGCTCTGTGCAGTACAGAAAGTCGTCACCCTTAATCCGTTACCCAGAGATAACCACTGAACACTCAAAAATAATTTTTTGGCCTGGCGTGGTAACTCATGCCTGTAATCCCAGCGCTTGGGGAGGCCGAGGAAGGAGGATTGCTTCAGGCCAGGAATTTATACACCAGCCTGAAGAACATAGGCCCTGTCTTTACAGAAAAAAACAAAAAAAATTTTTTTTAATTAGCCGGGCATGGTGGAGCACACCCGTAGTCCCAGCAGCTTGGGAGGCTGAGCGAGGAGGATCGCTTGAGCCTAGGAGTCCGAGGCTGCAGTGAGCTAAGATCACCCACAGCGCTCCAGCCTGGGTGAAGAGCAAGACCCTGTCTCACACAAAAAATGTTTCTCTAAATTTAGGTGAAATTCATATAATAATAAAACAAAAATCCACCATTTTATTAATAAAGCGAGCAGTTCAGTGGCGTTAATACCTTCATGGCACTGCGCAACCGCTGCCTCTGCCGGCTGCGAGACTGCCGCCCCGCCCCACGCGGAGAGCCGGGCTCTCCTGCGCCCCGGGCAGTGGCAGCTGCTTTCTGGCTCTGCGCCCCGGCCCGTCCCCCGTGGGTGGCCCCAGCCCGTCCCCCGTGGGTGGCCCCGGCCCGTCCCCCGTGGGTGGCCCCGGCCCGTGCCCCGTGGGTGGCCCTGGGCTGTGTCCCGTGGGTGGCCCTGGCTGGCTCCCGGCCCCCATCTTTCTCTCCGAGCGCGTTCCTGATTCCCCACGCAGACGCCCCCAGTGCGTGCTTCCTGAAGTTCTCTGTAGCGCACGCACTCTGCGTTCAGAAGGGACATCTGTCTCGAAAGGCGAAAGGCGTGTTCGCCGCCCTGCCCCGCCCTGCCCCGCCCGCCGTGGCCCGCCTGGCCCTCAGGCAGCCCCTGGCGCTCACGCCCGCTCCCGCTGCCCCGCAGGCCGTGCTCATCGTGGTCACCGTGGCCTTCATCCAGGTGAGTGCTCCCTGTGGCCTCGGGCGGGGCGGCCTGGGCGGGCGGGCGGCGCCACGGGGTCCCCGCCTTCCAACGGCGCGTCTGGTGTGCCCCCTGCCAGGAGTACAGGTCGGAGAAGTCTCTGGAAGAGCTGACGAAGCTGGTGCCTCCAGAATGCAACTGGTAAGTGGGCGCCTCCCTGGGGCCTTTGGGGTCGCCAGAGGAGCCGGCAACGTTGGCGAACGTCTAGCAAGCGTCGTGTCCTTTCTACGTCGCATCTCACGGGGAGTCGCGAGACCCGCTGTCCGCCCTGCCGACAGATTGCTGTGTGTCTTTGGGCGGGCCACACAACCTCTCTGGGCCTCAGCTCTGCCATCCGCGTCCAGATCAGGGTACCGAGCCTTGGGACCGCGGATGGCGAGAGTGGCTTGCGGAGGAGGGCGGCCCAGCAAGGCTGTGAAATAGGCGGCAAACTGCTCGCATTCCAGGGAGAGGGTTCGGAGCTTTCTTTGGGTTCTCAGAGGGTGAAATCTGAGAGGGACGGGACCCGGGGCTTCCGCCGGCCGGCCGCACAGCGGGGCAGGTGCGGGGAGTGGGCTCCGGGCGTTTGTTCCGTAGCTGTCAGGAGCTCTTCCCTGTGCAGCCATCGCCACTGTTGCGTTTGTGTCGCACGGCTCTTACCGGAGATGTTCGAAAAGGAAAAGCCAGAAACGGCCACCAGTGCCACGTGGCCGTTTCTGTGTTGTGCAGCACCGTGCCATAGAACTTGCCAGAAAGATTCTACAATCTGCCCCGGCCAGTAAGGCATCACTGGGCCCATGTGGCTACTGAGGACTTCGCATGTGGCCAGGGCACGTGAGGAGCTGCGTTCTTCATTTTAATTTAAACGTGCATGTGGGCGCAGTGGCCACCATGCTGGACAGCCTAGGGCTGGGACGTTTGTAAGGGCTAAAAGAAAACTTCTTTTTGGGGTGGTTGCCACAGGTGTAGCAAGCTGGCGGGCACAGAAGGGAAAATGACCGTCTCTAAATTTAGTTGTGAGTATTTCAGCAGCCCATAAGTTTATTCTCCTTGTGAAAAATGATATCATTTCTGGCCTGGCGCGGCGGCTCACACCTGTAACCCTAGCGCTCTGGGAGGCCGAGGCGGGAGGATCGCTCGAGGTCAGGAGTTCGAGACGAGCCTGAGCAAGAGCGAGACCTCGTCTCTACTAAAAATAGAATTGGCCAACTAAAAATATATAGAAAAAATCAGCCGGGCATGGTGGCGCATGCCTGTAGTCCCAGCTACTCGGGAGGCTGAGGCAGGAGGATTGCTTGAGCCCAGGAGTTTGAGGTTGCTGTGAGCTAGGCTGACGCCACAGCATTCTAGCCTGGGCAACAGAGAGAGACTCTGTCTCAAAAAAAAAAAAATAATAATAATGATAATGATCCGATCCTAGGGTTAAATATCAAGTCTTGGCCTTTCGGGTGAATGTTGTGCATTATCGACTCTCCAGAACTCGCTTCTGACAGACACTGTCATTCACACCGGCAGCCGCGGCCGGCAGCGGAAGGGTTTCCTGGACGCCATAACGCGCCCGGCTCCGAGTCTCCCAGACCCCTTCTACGAGCTGCGGGGAGCCCTGCCGCGCAGAGCCCCGACCCCTGACCCCCATCCTTGGTGCAATCACCAACCACTTATTGAGCACCTCCTGCATGCCTGGGGAAGAGAGCTGAGGTCATGCAGATGGCACGAGCAGGAAGGTCCCCACCACCCGGGAGCTCTGGTCCTACCGGGCGAGGTAGCCGATGAGCAAGCAGAGAAACGGGGGGAATTTCTTTGGGAATCACACAGGCACAATAAAGCGGAAAGACTAGCCCCAGACCCAAAGCCACACACAAACCAAGAAGTCCCATGGAGATGTCGCAGTGTCTGGTGGGGTGAGGACAGCCCTAAACAGCTGGTGGTGAGGCTGCCCTGGTCTGACATTTAAAGAGGAGGTGACATGTAAGTCGAGGCCTGAGGAACAGGAGCCAGCCATGGGCAGGGCTGAGGGAACAGCAGGTGTGTCTCTCTACAGGTACTTCTGGCTGCAAGAAACAGAAAATTCAGCTGCACAAACCACAGGATTTATATTGTGTCATAGCAAGGGATTTGGTGAGGAACAGTGTGTTAGTTCAAGATGACACCAAGGGCCTGGTCCTTTGACCGACCTCTTGACTCTGCCACCTTCAGCTTCCTGGCTTTGTCCTCTGGCTGGCTCCCCTCATGGTCCCCAAATGGCTGCCACAGCTCCAGGCATCACAGGAAAACATGCAAGGTTCACAGAAGGGGTGTGAGTGTGTGTGCATGCGCAGAGGAAGGAAACCTGTCCCACGAGCCCCCAGCGAACGTCCACTTGTGTGTCCTAGGCCAGTGCTACGTTCCATGCCCGCGCCTAAGGCAGTCACAGGCAGGGGTCTTAGCCAGGCACGACTTACTCCCTGGAGGAGGTGGCTGCGGGGAGAAGGGTGGGTACCTGAACAAGATCAGGTTCCAGTCACAAGGAAGAGGGGAACATTCACAGGTGTGCAAAGACCCTAAGGCGGGAAAGAGCTGGGTGTGTTCACAGGGGGGCGGGCGGAGGCCTCCGGGCTTGGTTCCAAGGTCGTGGGAAGCCGCTGTGGGGTCAGGAGCGGGAGGGAGCTGTGATGGGATCTGGGGCTGTGAGGGCAGGGTGGACCGGGCGCCAGAGCGGGCCGGGCGGGGCGGGCACGTCGGGCCGGCCCGTTCCGGGGAGCACAGCCGCAGTGCAGGCGGGCGCGGTCCCGGTCCCTGGGCAGGTGAGGCGCTCCCTCCCGCTGCCCCGAGGCCCCGCAGCCGGAGCGTGTCCTCCGAGAGGCTTCAGAGCAGCCGCCCTAGATGCGGGCCGGCCTGTGGCCAGGCGGGTAATCGGGAGCGGCCCCACGTGCTCCGACGGCGCACCTGCCCCCAAGGCCTTTTAGGGTGCGTGGACGTGGAAAAAACTTACGCCGCGAAGGCTCGGGGTCCGTTTATGGTGGAAAGAGGAAGTGCGTTCTTACTCTCTTCGCTCACGTTTGTCAAAGTGCGTGAGAACGTTAAATTCAGATGCTGCCCTCATGGCAGGAAGAAAAAGTAAAGACAAACTCAGTGCGTGAGAATGGAACGTCAGTGCGCTCTTGTGCTCTTTGCCACCCCGAGCAGCCTCCGGGAAGGCAAACTGCAGCACGTGCTGGCGCGGGAGCTGGTGCCCGGAGACGTCGTGGCCCTCGCCATCGGAGACCGCATCCCCGCCGACATCCGGCTCACGGAGGTGAGTGGTCCCGGCCCAGGCAGCGGGAGGGGGCGCTTGTCATATCGTCTCATCCTCTCTCCCCGCCCCTTTCTTTCCAACATGCCGTGTGCACAAACACACACATGCACGTGTGCAGAAACACACACATGCACGTGTGCACAAACACACACATGCCATGTGCACAAACACACATGCACGTGTGCACAAATACACACATGCCGTGTGCACAAATACATGCCGTGTGCACAAAGACACATGCACGTGTGCACAGACACACACATGCACGTGTGCACAAATACACACATGCCGTGTGCACAAATACATGCACGCGTGCACAAACACATGTGCACAAATAACATGCACATGTGCATAAACACAGACATGTGCACAAATACACATGCATGTGTGCATAATACACACATGCACATGTGCACAAATACACACATGTACGTGTGCACACAAACCAGTCGGGATTTAGCAAAAAAGCTCATTCTAAGCATAAAGCCCCTCAAACCACATCTCGTAAATTATTTATTCTCACTTTCAGGACAAGCCACACACATTTTGGTCACGGGCTTTGCTAGTTGAGAGCAGGCTATGGCAGCACATTAAACCAAGGAGGGGCTGGGGGCAGAGTTGCTTCTAGAAACGGCACGGATGTAGGGAAGGAGCGATGTTAGACTGTCTTCCGACAAAGAGGGAAACAGAGCCCGCAGGAACCCGCAGGGCAGAGGTGTGCGGGCGTCGGGGCGGGGCAGGCTCCCCTCCGGCCAGTGTGGGGCTGGGGTTGAGCACGGCTCTCGGAGCAACGCCCCAGGCGCTCTGGGGAGGGTGTCCCGGCTGCTCGAAAGGTTCAATCACCTCCGTGTGCTCTGCGGCTGGGAGCAGTCTATTTTCTTCCAAGAATGTGTGCAAGGATGGTTCAAAGATGTTGGTGATAAAGGATCAGGCACGGATCCCGTTCTGGGATTATTTCCCGGTGCGTTCTTAGGAACCTCAGGATCAGTGATGACCTGCTGTCGTCATAAAAGGGTGGCATCTCGGAGGGGTGGAGGGGGGCGAGGGGGCAGGGCCAGCCCTTGGGACCTGCGTGGAGGCTCGGGCTCGCAGACGCCAGGCAGGGCCGGGCTGGGGAGGGGGCGTCCGGGGTGCCGCGTTCAAGGGCGGCGCAGGCTCGGGCTGGTCCCTGGGCAGCTTCTCCCTGTGTTCAGCATCTGACTCCAGGTCCGGGGCTGGTGGACGTGCGGCACCTGCCAGGAAGGCTGGGAAAGCCAGTGTGACATGTCACTTCTCTGCGGAGAGGTGGGCTCCGCCTGGGGACGTGGGGAGTTCTCAAGTCACGGGCCGGGGTCCCCATGCTGCGCAGCCAGTAAGAACGACACGTGTGTCAACTCCACGTGCTGCCATAGAGGCAAAGGGAGGCTGTGTAGAGAAGGAGGCTCATGCCGGGGTTTGAGCCCCGGGTCCATAATTTAAAGCTGTGTGACCTTGAGCAAGTTACTGAACCTCTCTGTGCCTCAGCTTTCTCATCTGTAAAACGGGGGATGCTGATGCCCGCCGGGTGGTTGTAAGGAGTCAGCGACTTCATAGGTGCAAAGCGCTCAGAGCAGCGCCCGGCACGGGGGAGCGGTGGCCGGTGGCCGGCTGGCATCGTTGCAGCCCATGTTGGGGGTCGGAGCTCCCTGGGTGTCAGCACCTCCCCCCCCCCCCCCCCCCCCCCCCCCCCCCCCGCCCCGCAGCCCCTAGTGCGTGACCTGCGCAAGGGGCTCACGTGGGCCTCTACCCCACAGGGTACAAGCCATGATCTGCGACATGCGTAGCTCGTCCCTGTCAGGGAGCAGGCAGCCCCGGACACCAGCAACGGGTTTTATTCCCCATCCAGGATCTACGCGACAGCGCCTCGAAACAACTGTCTCCACCCCGAATAACTCCCTTGCTGCTTCGCTGGCTGTGTCCCCGCCCTGCCTCTGCTGGGTTAAACGGCACGCCGTGTGTGACGCCACTCGGGTTTTTCCCAGGCCACCGGCCAGGGTTTTGCAACCCTGCCAGGCAGTCGCTGGCCTTGTTTATGCGCCGTGGAGACCGGTGCCAGTGCTGGGCGCTGGGGTCTAGAAGTGCTTCGGGCATGCTCGGAAACCACTCAGGTCCCGGAAGCAGCAGGTTCGAGAAAGCTCTTAAAATAAGTAACCCAGTCATAGCAGCCCTTTTTGCACGAGGTCCCCAGAGATTGTTTTCTCTTTGCCGGAACTAAACAAAGACGAGAGGTCACGGGCCTGCCTTCTCGTCCCCTACCGTCTCTGAAACAGAAAGGGGATCGGACCGGAGGGGACAAGGCCCCAAGCAGTGCTGCGACTCTCGGCGGGCTGTGAGCCCTGCGTGCCGGGGAGACGGGGGCGTCTGCGCAGGCCCGAGCAGGGGGCAGCCACGACCGCGCCCACCCCCGGGCTGGGCCTGCCCCTCTGGTGGCCGGGTTTTGTGCGGGTTCCGTGGCCCCCTCCTCTGTTTTTGGCCCACGCATGTTCTTCCCTGACCCTTGCTCCCCTCCCTCAGCCCAGACGGGGCTGTCAACGGAAAACAGCCAAACTCTGTAAAGATAATTTGAAAGAGATTTATTCTGAGCCAAACCTGAGGATCCTGACTCGCTGTGGCCGGGCCGCCGTTGGGGTTTACACATTGAGGGAGGCGGGGGTTACAGGCAAAGTCACACGTCAGTGCGTGGGAGGCATACGTTGGCTTGGCCCGAAAAGGTGGGACATCTCGAAGGAGGGGGCTTACAGGTTGGAGGTGGGTTTAAAGATTCTTTGGACTGTAATCGGTGAAGGACACGAAGCTTTGTCCAAAGGCTTGGAATGTTGCAACATAAGGAGCTGCTATCAGAGATAAGCCTCCAGGTGTGGATTCGTTGTGTAAACTGAGGACCTGCAGGTGTGTCTTGAGTACCCTTGGGCCTGCTATTGGATTACAAAGGAAGTCCCCAAGACGGGAGGGGGCATGATGAACCATGCCTGACCTCCCTCCTCCTGGCAGGCAATGCAGTTTTCGGATATTCCCCTTGGCCACCAGGGGTCCATTCAGTCGGCCAGGGGGGGGGGAATGAGCCTTAAAATTATATTTTGGTTACGGTGCCCTGGGAGGTCACCAGTGGCTCCGCCAGCCGCCCAGAACCGGCTTTGCTCCTCCTTGGTCCGGAGCGTCCTCCTGACCTCGTGCCTCCCTGTGTCTCCTGTGTGAGGACAGCTGGCACGTTCCTACGTGTCGGCACGTCGGGTCCGTGCCGGCCGCGCCATAGAGATGGTCTCGTGTCATCTCCCGAGAACCTTGGGGGACAGCAGTGTCATTGCCGTATATCACAGCAAGGACATGGCAGCCTGGAGAGGTCACCCGCGGTACGCGGCGGGGGCCGGGACCCGGGCCGTGTGGCTCAGCGTGCTCTCTCTCCCTGTGACTGGCGGAGACGATGACTCTTTCTGGCCGTCTGTCCCACCGGGTGTCCTCAGCGGACCGGCTCCTGTGGCTGCTGTGGCACAGTGGCACTTAGTGGCTCAAGACAACACAGACGTGTGACCTTGCTGTTCTGGGGGTCAAAACCAAGGTCGATTTCGCTGGGTGGAAGTCAGGAAGCTGGCCGGGCGCGGTGGCTCACGCCTGTTGTAATCCCAGCACTCTGGGAGGCCGAGGCGGGAGGATCGCTCGAGGTCAGGAGTTCGAAACCAGCCTGAGCGAGAGCGAGGCCCCGTCTCTACTGTAAATAGAGGGAAAAAAAGAAATCAGGAAGCGGGGTCAGGGCCGCAGCCCCTCCAGGGCTCTGGGAGAGACGTCGCCTTCCTTTCCAGCTCCTGGAGGCCGAATTCCTCGGTGGCTCTGGGCTGCGTGTCACTCCGGCCTCTGCGTCTGTGACCACGTCTCGCCGACTGCCGGACGCACCCAGCCCTCCCGCCCCCCTCCCCCCAGCCCCGTCATTCGTTCGTTCAGCTGATGTTTCCTGAGCACCTACTACGTGCCAGGCACCGTGCTGGGTGCTGAGGGTGCCGTGCAGAACACAGAGCCGGTCCCCGTGCCGGGAGTGCCAGGAGGGGACGGCAGCAGGAATCCTGGATTTCCCAGATGAGAGAGACTTGCCTGGCCTGGTGCAGTCAGGGAGGGCTTCCTGGAGGCAGCAGCTTTTGAGCTCACCTGGAAGGAGGAATGGACACAAATCGGTTGTTTAAGTAAAGGAGGCCCAAGCAACTTGTCTCCCCCTGGCCTGGAAGCCCGACAAGTTGATGCTGTCAACTACCGTGGGGGAGGCCATTTCTGCCGCCTACAGCCCTGTCCCCACTGTGTGCGACTCAGTCCTCCTCTCTCCTGAGGTCCCCGCTCATGTCCCCTCCTGACTGTCCCTCTCAGTCACGGCTGTGTCCCCAGCGCTCACAGTAGGAGACGGATGGACAGACGGACGGACGACCCCGTGAGTTCCAATCTGCCCACCCGGGTGCCCCTCGCCCGCCTCGTGCGGCCTCTGTCTCCTCTTGCTCCCTGTCCTCTTTTTTTAAAAAAATAGACTTTCTCTTTGGGAAAAGTTTTAGATTTACAGAAACATCAGGAAGCCAGCGTAGAAGGTTCCCTTCCCCCCACACACGGCCACCAGGCTGCTGACCCCTCACCTGGCTCTGGGCGAGTAAAGTACATTCTTTCAGATTCCCGAAGTTTCCCCTGATGTCCTTTTCCTGCTCCAGGGTCCCACGTGACGCTTAGTCCTCAAGTCTCTTTAGGTCCCTCGAGGCTGCGACAGTGCCTGACCTTTCCTTGCTTTTGACGGCCTTGACCGTTTGGAGGAGGACTGGGCGGGGATTTTGTGGCCCGTTCCCCAAGCTGCCTTCGGAGGTTTCCCGGGAACATTCCATGACTTCTCCCTGAGCCCCGCCGGGCAGAGCGTGAGAGGCACGTGGGCCGCATGGCAGGCCGGGAACGGCATGTGTGGGGGGCGCTGCCCCTCCCAGCACCGTGGAAGGCAGGAGGGGCGTCCCCAGGCACGTGGTGGCCCCTGCCGTCTTTGGGGACTGGGATCTCATGGCAGTGTGCACGTATATTTAAAACATTGTCATTGCCTTTGCAAAGTTTTAAGTCATGGAGAACTCACAGGCCCCTGCTGGGTCTGCCTGCGGTTCCCTGGTGGATTTGCGGGCGGTGGCTTCGCTCCCTAAGCTGGTGCTATGTGCTTAGACTATGAGGTCCCTGGGGACAGAGCCCACCCTAAGCCCCTCATGTGTCCTCAGTGGTACCTGGTGCAACCCTGGCCGTGGGAGCTTCACCCGGTGAGCTGTATGTCTCTGGTCTGTGATCAAGCAGCAGCTTCGCGATAGGGTTAAGAAGCAGTTTCTGGAACCAGAGCCTTAGTTCCAGTTTCTCTTCTGCCACTAACCAGCTGTGGAAACTTGAGCAAGTTATTTAATCTCTCTGTGCCTCCGTTTCCCCATGTGTAAAAGGGGGAAATCAACAGCATCTTCCATTGAGGGGAAAAGGACCAAGAGCCTTGGGAAGAGCCCAGCCTGGGCCGGGCACGTGGCAGGTGTTCTGCAGATGCCGGCACCTCCCGTCGTTTTCCTGGAGGTGGGGTAGGGGGGTGGGTGTCTCTGGTGTTAGCATGACCTTAGCTTGTCACTGAGTAATATAAGTTATTCCATGGGATCGTACAGGAATCTCCGAGGTGGGCAGGATGCTGAGCGTTAGGAGAAAAGCACATAGGTGTTTCGAAAGGTATGTTCTAGAATAACCATTGCTTCGGTGTTTCTTGGGCTGTATTAAAATTCCAAATGACATTAAGAGAAGGTGGGAGACTTACATTTTTCAAGAAAGACCACACGTGCAGGGCTTTTCTGATTCCCGCGTGCATCAGAGCTCACACTTCTGATATCCCTTCCCCGATTTCAACCTGCTCCTTGCCTGACATCTTTTAAGGCGCCGGGTACCATTCTGTGCTTCTATAAAACCATCAGGGTGAGGGGACGGTTCCACGGCCCCTCCCTTCGCCCCCCTAGGTCACAGACCTCCTGGTGGACGAATCCAGCTTCACGGGAGAAGCCGAGCCGTGCAGTAAAACGGACAGCCCGCTGCCAGGCGGGGGCGACCTCACCACGCTGAGCAACATCGTCTTCATGGGGACCCTGGTGCAGTACGGGCGGGGCCAGGTGAGCCCCGGGGCGCCTGGGACCTCAGCCTCCCATCACCCACGGCCCCAGCCTTAGGGCTCACCCTTCCCTGTCTCTCCTGAACGCAGGGAGTGGTGATTGGAACAGGGGAAAGGTCCCAGTTTGGAGAAGTGTTTAAGATGATGCGGGCTGAAGAGGTAAGGGACGGGGGGCGGGGGGCTAGGGGCTTTGTGGGCTGGGTTTTGAGACTATTCTCGGTGAACAATCCCAGGGCTGCCTGCCCCGCAGGAGGGAGGAGGATGTAGTTAATGGGAGTATACTTTTTAAACTATATTTTGGTCTAAAATACCCGTTAGCTTTTTCATAAAGATGTAACTTTCAGGCAGTACCACGCACAGACCTTACGTGTGGACGTCAGTGCATTTTGACATACGTGTGCCCCTGGGTAATCATCACTCGGCTCAAGTTATAGGGTGGAAAGGCGAATGCATTTGGAAAAAAGCCAGGTGGAAGCTGGGGCACGCTGCTGGGGGCTCGTCTAACAAGCCATCGCTCTCCCCCTCCCAGACGCCTAAGACCCCGCTGCAGAAGAGCATGGGCGAGCTGGGGAAGCAGCTGACGCTCTTCTCCTTCGGCATCATTGGTGAGTGGAGCATCTCTGCAAGGGGCTGTCCCGGGGCAGCCGCCACGGCTGTTACTCAAACATCTCGCTGATCGGGATCAGAGACTCTCCCCCAGCAACCAGAGGTTCCTGCATCAGTGGCACCAGGCTGGCTGCTGTAACGAGCAGCCCCCACGTTCCACGCCTTGACATACTGAAAGTGAGACCTGCAGACCTGTTCCTGGTCCAGTGGCTTTCCCACAATGCTCGGCTACACGTGCTGACGCAGGCCCAGGCTCCTGCTGTATTGTTGCTCTGTCTTCCTCTAGGTCCTCAGATGCCATAATTCTACTCAGCCAGCAGGTGGCGGGGGCGGGAGGGGGGGAGGCGAGAGAGAACATAGAAGCTTGTGGGGGAGCTTTTAAGGCACGGACTAGGAAGTTGTGTCATCACTTTTGCCCCTTTTTTATTGGCCAAAATCAAGTCACACGACCTACCTAACTGCAAAGGAGACTGGGAAATGTAGTTTAGCCACACACTCAGCCATATTTCTATGCTTCCATTAAGAAATAGGTCATGCCTGGGCCTGTGCTTTCTGGCCTTTTAGAAACACGCCAAACAATGTCAATGTGATGCTACAGAGCTAAATTTAGGCCTTAAACCTTAACATCCCTCTGGGGCTGCCCTGGTCCCTTCACTTGCTTCTTCCTGCTATTTCCAGCTCTGCCTTGATTCTGTGTCCTTCATTCCACTGTTTAGGATGCAGTCTTTAGTGCCTTGGCCACAGTAGATGCTCAGTAAACATTTGTCAAGTGAGTGATTTGCTAAAGGAACAAACCAACAAGCCACTGCCCATAGCACATGCAGTGATGAGGGGAGTACTGGCTGGAACTGCAGAGCTAGAGAAAGTTCTTGGGAGAAACAGCTGTCCCTCCTAGCAGCTGTTTTATGGCACATCTGGCCACCCAGATGCATTAATTCATTTACTGAGTGTCCTATGGCACACCAGACCCTCTGCTGGGTTCTGGGGCCACCAAGATGAGTCAAACACAGTTTCTGCCCTTAGAAGGGCCCCAGTCCAATAGGGGAGACACACCTGTATAAATATGTAATGTGAAGGTGACAGTTAATCTCACCTGAGTGTCTTGTTCCCAAACCTCAGCTTTGGATGTACTGCCTGGAATTTGCAAAAACCCTAGGTTAAAGACTTAACTCTCTCTACCCTCTTCCTTCTTCTCTGCCCGATGTTGTCTTTGAACAGTGGTGGAAATGGGCTTTATCTTAACCTGAAAGTCTGACAAAACTAGTGGAGCTCTGTGCCGTGAGAAGATTTTGAAGCCATGCTCAGGCTCGGTGGCAGAGGACTCTGATGGATTAGTGATGTCTGCCCAGGCACAAGAGGGGGAAGCAGCTATGCACGGCCATCCTCCCTTTGCCCTCCTCGGCTGCAGATGAGACATGTCTGGCAGAACAGAAGGCCCAGAGGCCCTGGCTGCAGAGGTCTCTGTCACATTCTAGAGCATTGGTGTGGTTGAGGACTGTGGCTTCTAGGCCAAATTGGCTCTGCTCCCTATTTTTTGTATGGCCAGCAAGCAGAGAATATCTTTTACATTTAACATTTTTTTAAAATATCAAATGAAGAAAAATATCTCATGATGTAAAAATTACATGTAATTCAAATTTCAGTGTTCATTAATAATGTCTTATTGGGGCCAGGCATGGTGGTGGCGGCGCATGCCTGTAGTCCCAGCTACTCGGGAGGCTGAGGCAGGAGGATCGCTTGAGCCCAGGAGTGTGAGGTTGCTGTGAGCTAGGCTGACGCCACGGCACTCACTCTAGCCTGGGCAACAGAGGGAGACTCTGTCTCAAAACAACTATAACGTCTCATTGGAACACGGGCCCGTCTGTTCACATGTTGTCTGTGGCTGCCCTCAAGGTACAGTGGCGAGGCTGAGTTGCAACAGAGACCTGGTGTGATCCGTGAAGCCAAAGTTACAGGAAGTTTTCCAATGGGACTGCGGGAAGGAGACCCGGCTACTGTAATGAGCGCTTATCATTCTCTCCCGGTAACCACAAGGACAAATACCAAGGAAATGTGCTTCAAGGCAGATTGTCAAAGTAGATAGCATTCACAGGACTTTCCACAAGATGAAATCTGCTAAAAAAAAAAAAAAAAAAAATGTTCCAAGGCTTGTTGTATAAGCCCGTGACATTGGCGTGTGCATGGCAGGGCCAGTGACAGCTCTCGGACATTTTTTTCTTTTTAACATTTCAAGAACTGCTCTAGCAGCGTAAAAGGTTTGAAACCAGGTTCCATGGATCCCTATAAAGGGTCCACAGGGGAGAGGCAAGGCCACGGTGCCGGGCTGGGAAACGCCTTCCCGGGCATGGTAGTGTTGGCCGATTCCCGTGGTGTAAATGCTCTCGGCACGGCCCATGGCGAGCTGCCAGCGTAAAGTTGCTGAGCGTGGGTCTGGGAAGAGAGGCCCACACAGTTGACGCCTGTGAGCCCCTGTGAGCGGCCTGCTGTGTCCTCCAGGAAGGCCACCGGGCAGGGTGAGTCCCTAGTGGGTGGGGCTCTGAACTCACTGCCCCGCCCCTGTTCCTTTTTCGTTTCTTTTTTTTTTTTTGAGACAGAGTCTCACTCTGTCGTCAGCCTAGCTCATAGCAACCTCAATCTCCTGGGCTCAAGCCATCCTCCTGCCTCAGCCTCCCGAGTAGCTGGGACTACAGGCATGTGCCACCACGCCTGGCTAATTTTTTCTATCTATATTTTTAGTTGGCCAATTAATTTTTTTTTTCTATTTTTAGTAGAGACGGGGTCTCGCTCTTGCTCAGGCTGGTCTCGAACTCCGGAGCTCAAAGGATCCACCCACCTCAGCCTCCCAGAGTGCTAGGATTACAGGCGTGAGCCGCCACACCCGGCCCCCTATTTCTAATAGCACTCTGCCCTCTAAAGTATTTTATTTTATTTTTATTTCAGGATATTATGAGGGCACAAACTTTTTGGTTACATTTTATGTCTTTGCCTCACCCAAGCGAGGGTTAGAGGCATGCCCTTCCCCTCTGCAATGCTCACTGCATCCATTAGTTGTGAGTTTACCACCCCAGCCCCCTGATCCCTGGAGAATATCACTATCGTGTGAGCACCATTGTGTTGAACAGTCAGTGCCAATTTGATGGCGAGTACATGTGGAGCCCATTCTTCTGTTCTTGTGTCATCTCACTTTGGATAATGGGCTCAAGCTCAGTCCAGGAAAATACAAGAGGTGCTAGCTCACTGTCGTTTCTTATTATTGAGTAGTATTCCATTGTACACAGATACCAGATTTTAATAATCCACTCATGAATCGACAGGCACTTGGGTTGTTTCCACTTCCTTGCAATAGTGGAATTGTGCTGCCATAAACATTCGGGTGCAGATGTCTATTATACAATGTCTTTTGCTCTTTTGGGCGGATGCCTCATAGTCCTATTGCTGGATCGAATGGTATGTCTATTTTTAGCTCTTTGAGGTATCTCCAAATTCTTTTCCACAGAGATTGCGCTAATTTGCAGTCCCACCCTCTACACTGTTTCATCCGGGCTCATTTGGGCGGTCTAGCTAAGATTGCAGCTGAGTTCTGCAGCTAATCAATGTGCCCCAAACAAAAATAACAGCTATTGTGATGCCGCTGCCCCCTCCACACCCCACTACTGCCCAGCATGCAGCACCCCTGACTGTTTCCTGCAAAAACTGATGTTCTTTCAATTCCACCCGCCTTCCTGTTGCCTTCTCCCTGCTTCTGGTAACGACGGCAAGGACAGTTAACAACTAGGCCTTTACTGTGGGCCAGAACCTGTGCTGAGTGTGCAAATGCATTGTCACGGGTAAAGCCCTGGAGCAACGCCTTGAAGGAGGTTTGGTCGTTATGCCCATTTTACAGACGAGGAAGCTGAGGCGGCCTCTGGCGGCCCCGGCAGGTTCCCCCATTGCCAGAACGTCTCGTGCTCTTTCCCGGGGCCCAGCTCTTGCCACTCTGCCCCGAGGGTCCTCCTGCGGCAGTTCCCGAGTCTCTGGTGCCCAGCCCGGTGCTCAGTGGAGATTTGGTAAATTATCGGTGAAAGAAAAAGGGAAGGGGAGTGTATTGAGTCACGAGCACAGCAGGATAAATTAGTCTGCGGAGCAGTGGCCCATCTGCCCACGTCACTGACCTCACCAGACCTGGGCGGGCAGGTGGGGCAGGAGCCCCGGACACACAGGGCGTCTGGGGAGACTCTGGAGTGCCATGCAGAGGCTCGCTAACAGCCCCGAATAAACCGCTTGCTGTTTCTTTAACTTACGCCTGGCTTGAACCTTTCCCGGGAACCTTTCCTTTTCCTGGGAAAGTAAAACCAGGTGTTTTTTTTTTTTGTAAGTATAAAAGTATTTTCCTTTAAAAAAAAAAAAAAAAAAGAAGAGAGAGTGATGGAAAGCGCCTGAGGTCATTAATTGTTCCCAAGCGAGTCCCCGCAAACGCGTCACGGGAGCGAGGTCGAGCAGCGGCGGCCACGCGGACGTGTGTTTGGTGTCTTCCAGGTCTGATCATGTTCGTCGGCTGGCTGCAAGGCAAGCAGCTCCTCAGCATGTTCACCATCGGAGTCAGGTAAGGGCGGGCGTCCCTCGCCTGGTCGGGCTGTGGCACGGGCGCGTGGCCGTCCCTGCCGTGAAGCTGGGCTGGGGACGCGGCAAGGTGCGTCCTGACCAGCCCAGACCCCGGCAGCATGCCGTTCCCGGGGGGGGTGCCTGGGAGCACCCGAGAGGTGATTGACAGCGCGAGACTTGGAGTTCCCTTCCTCGTCGCTCTCTGCCCGTGGGTTTAGGTCTTACTCTAGCTGAGGGTCTGGACTCCTGCCTCGGTTGGAATCCTGCCCCTGCCACTTGCTAGCTGTGTGACCTTGGGCAAGTTTCCTGGCTCTCTGTGCCTTGGTTTCCCCCTCCGTAAAACGGGAGCGCTGGTACACCCTCTCCCGGGGCCGCGGTGAGGATTGAATGAGTTAGATGTGTGGGCGGCACACGACACACAGTGCGCAGTGAGCGACGGCTCTGGGTACCAGTTTGGAACGCGAGCCAAGCCCTTGTTTTCCAGAGAAGGCTGCAAGCAAGGACAAGGCGGCTCGGGGACAGCAGGGCCAGGAGTCAGGGCACTTGCCTTACACCAAGGGGACCTGCCCATCCTCCACTCGGATTCCGATCAGTTGTCCCACGCCCCTGGGGCCTGGTGGCCACTGCAGAGAGAGAAAAGGGCAGCCTGGCTCCCTGCTGCTGGCCAAATGCCAGGCGTGTCACTCGCTGCGTGTCCCAGCAGAGGGGAGGCTGGGGACCCCTCCAGGACACGGAGGAGCCAACACATGTCTAGGCTCGTGTGGAGTCCGGTGGTTCCCGAGGGAAACCCACGTGCCGGTGTCTGCAGGGTGGTTTCGGGAATATGCGGAAAGTTGTTTCAGTGTCTGTTAGAAAAAAGATATATATGGGCCGGGCGCGGTGGCTCACGCCTGTAATCCCAGCACTCTGGGAGGCCGAGGCGGGAGGATCGCTTAAGGAGCTCAGGAGTTTGAGACCAAGTTGAGCAGCAGCAAGACCCCATCTCTACTAAAAATAGAAGAAATTAGCTGAGCACAGTGGTGAGCACCTGTAGTTCCAGCTACCTGGGAGGCTGAGGCAGGAGGATCACTTGAGCCCAGGAGTTGGAGGTTGCTATGAGCTAGGCTGATGCCACGGCACTCTAGCCCAGGCAACAGAGTGAGACTCTGTCTCAAAAAAAAAAAAAAAAAAATATATATAAACATATATGTATATATGTGTGTATATATATATATGTATATATGTATATATATATGTGTGTGTGTGTAAATGTGTGTGTATAATTGGTGCATCACACTCATGATAGAAACAGACTTACATGTCCAGTTCATGGACACACATGCAACATACGTGCAATGGGGTGTTCAGCCACAGGAAGGGATGAAGCCCTGATTTGCGCTACGACGTGGATTAACGCTGAAACCATTGTGCTGCTGAAAGAAGCCAGTGGCAAAAGACTGCACATCGTAACATGATTTAATTGATACGAAATGCCCAATAATAGGTCACCCTGCGGAGACAGAAGGCAGATGAGCGTTTGGCGGGGCGGGGGCGGGGCTGGGGGAGGATGGGGTAGCCGCTGACAGTCACAGGCTTTCCGCTGGGGGTGGAAAAAATGTTCCGAAATCGACGGCGGTGACGGGTGCACAACTCTGCACACGCTAAAAACCGCTGACTGGTATACGTGAAAGGGTGAGTTTTATGGGATGTGAGTTTTATCAGTAAAGGCAACAGAAAGCAAGTGTAGAGGTAACTGGGAACGCCATTATTTAGAGGATCTCCAGAGCCTCTCGGATTTATGTGTGACAAGTGGGCAGCTGTGGCCGGCGCCCGTGCTGCAGTGACACCCCCCCACGGTGGATCGAGGCGCCCCAGTGTGCGCTGGCCAGTGGGGACGAGAGACCCTGGCGTCCAGGGCTGGGTCTGGTACGCAGGATGACACCTAGTGTCAGGTGTGCCCATCCAGGGAAGCCAGGGAAGCCCGCCTGCGTGCGAAGGGATGTGTGCGGTTCCCTTGCACACGGTAACAGAGTAGATTCAAACGTAGGTCTTTTTAAAATTCTAAGTGTCTTGTTATTTTTTAATCACACCGTATATCCACTGAGGGGCAGTTGACAAAATCAACAAGTGTACAGGTGTGTGTGATGTCACAAAAGCATTCAGTGATGTTTTTCTCAATGAGCGGAAACTGGAAGCGTGCGATCCCAGTTCAGCCCTGCACAGCCCGTGGGGTGAGGCTGGCTTCCCTCGCACAGAACGGGAAACGGGTTTTGGCCGACGCTGGCATTTCTAACCTGCTTCTGGGGGCCCGGGCTGGGATGCGCCGCTCACCCGGGCCCAGGCTCCGGCAAGAACAGAACCGGGGCAGGCGGCAGGTGGCTGAGCCCGTGGAGGCAGGTGCGGGGCGGCAGGGGGCCGGGAGGATGAGAACGCAGGGCTGTCACAGCCAGAATGCTTAAAAACCGTGCGTTCCATTCCCGTCTTGTAAACCATGGAAAGTCCCACGAGCCAAAAAAAGGGCTATTAAATATTTCCAGGATAAAGAACAAAAAAGGTGGCTCCATCCCACCTCCCTTCCCTCCCTTCCCCCAATGCTACTACTGTTCTTTTCCAATTCCTTGTCCCACCATCTCAGTTCCTTTGTCCCTTGATCTGTGGTGACCTTGCACTGGAAAAACAATTCCCTCCTTTCACTTGTGACTTCAGAAGGGTGAAGTTCTTCAGGTTTTAGGGGCAGATTAAAGTCACCTGAAACCACCAACTAGGACGGTAGCAGGGGCAGCGAGATTTTTCCAAAATAAATAAATGAGAGAGCGTTCTTTGCAAAACTTTCATCCTAATCCCCTCTGCCTCGAGTGTGACATTCGAGATGATCCCAGGCACTTGCTTTTCCTG